>JANHFL010003638.1:110488-122490 GCA_032468155.1 Oxyrhabdium leporinum | reverse complement strand
AGTGAAACATTTTCAAGGGGAAAAAAAAAACAAGCAAGCCCAGTTGCCTTTTGAAAAGCACCTTTGGAACTTACAACGAGCATCATCCCAGTGATCTAAGAAAGTTTAAATATTCAACACACCATTCAAGAGAGCTTACTTACAGTAACAATCCACCTGCAGAAAGTGTTTTAGATAGCTCGCAATAAAGAACTGTAGTAACTCAGTATTTGGGGCTTGATAGCATTTTGTTTCTATTCTCATACACAATCTATCAAAAATAATACTATTCATACTTGATAAAGCATGGTTTCCAATGTAAGAAAATTGTTTATTTTAATTCTTTTATACATTTGTCTCTAGAACTAGGAAATTAACAATAAATTGCTGGATACAAATATTCCCATATTTAAAGAACACACAGGAGATAAGGTTGAGGTGTATTATATCCATTGTGCAATCCAGTTATTGTCCCTGTATTACACGAATAAAGAATACCATAGGTAAAAGTTTAGTAAAGAAGAATGAGTAGTATTTAACAACTTGCAGTCTGAGCTTACTGTTGGCATTCCAATTTATCACTGGAGTAGATAAGTAATTGACCATAAACACTTGTTCATAAACACTAAGAGAAAAGTATCACATAATCCTCCTCTCATTTAAGTAGAATCTATTTAGTTTATTGCTTTTGCTGAATAATGGCTGAAACTGAAATTGCTTTTGAAACAAACTACGGAGTAAATAAAAACAATTCCTCAAGAAATTCAATACAACTGTAGATTCCTCCAAGCACATGCTGAGCTGAGGAATCCATTTTCAATAACAAAATAAGTTTGCACCCAAGTTTTTTAATGTGTTAATGTATTTTTATTTCAAAATTAAACTACTCCTAATGCAATTTAGAACAAGCAGTTTTTCTAGAATGTTTAAATAATTAAATCAATTCTTTGCTGACCTGCTCTGCCACAAATCTTCCAGAAAGTTACCAGATCCTGACTGACTTTTGCACATCTCCGACTTAAAGAAAACAAAGAGGGAAAAGGGGGAATTAAAAAAGAGAAGCTGGAACATTTTGCACTTCTCCTATGTGGATGTGTCACCTTTCTTTTTTCAGTGGTTAAAGAAGACGTTTGGAAAAACAGAACCTTGCACACTGAATTTTCTCTTTTGATACTACAGATATTGCTTAAGTGGGAATTGTTATAGGGTTGCCATAAAAGACAAGATCCATATGCAAGAAACAGTATTAAGAGCAAATACAAAAATCTACCAATAGCATAATAATCCTCATAAAAATACATGATGCAGGTATCTAAAATATACATATATACCGGTATTCAAGACATACCAAACCAAATATTTATTCCTGAAAACTTTCAACTTACATGTAGCTCAAAGAAAACTGATTTAGAGAAATAATCTACTGCAGTATATGCAGCACATTTCCGAATTTCTACGGAACTAATTTCACAAAATTAAAATTGACTCACAAATCGGACAGCACTTGTACAGTACATGGCTGAAACTTACCGTACAACTGTAATTACTGTACAATTACTGTAATAATGTGTGTGTTCTCATAAACTATCCTTCATATTTAGATGAAAAAGCTTAGTCAACAGATTAAGATGAATTACCTTTTTTAAATTTACCACAAAATTTGTGATCTCTGTTCTCTGATTTTCAACTAGCCAAAACAAAGATGTGGAAGTGGTAAGTTTTGTGTTTACAATTTTATTTATTATCCAAACAGGGATAAAAACTTACACATTTTACCTTTCAGCGTTCTTAGGACAAGAAAACACCGCATATATTTTGAGAGATCTGATTTTTAACGAGAAAGCCCGAAATGCGTTTTGCAAAGCTTCCAAAGTTCCCAGGCTTTATCAGTAAAACTGTGATGTACAAACTTCTCTCTTTGTGATCAGGATAAATTAACATGGAGGAATTAAAACGTCCTGCTCTTTTATCATTTTCACTACAGTCTCATGCAAATCGGTGACCGCCAAGAAGCAGCGCCAGAAGACCACGTACAAACAAGTGGTTGGGTCTGTCATCCGAAGTCACTTCAACTTCATTGTGAAAACAGCCGAGGAAAGAAACGCAGAGGCCGCGAGGGCAAAAACAAAACAAAAACAGGCGGCTGGGTTTCCAGCTCCCCTCGAAGGGAATTTCCGGAGCGCCTTTAACCACTTTTATCGTGTAAAATGGAGATTTCCGAATCGAGCCGGAAACCAGCGGGTGTGTTGGTTGGACTTCATTTTTTTTTCTTCACAAGCTACCCCCGCCCCAAAGCTACAAAACTAAGCTGTGCGAGCGCGAGGGACCCTTCACCCCCGACTTCGTAACTGAGACCCTCCCCACCCAATCAAAATCCCTTCAGTTCCCCACCGCCACCCCGCATCGGTTGGGAGGGCGGCACGAGCCGCCCCACCGCCAACTGTCTTCTCGCTTCGCGCATGCGTCCCAGGCACCTCTTCGATTCCTTCGCACCCCGCATCCAACTTTACCCCAACAGTTTTTGTTTCCTGTTTTAAAAAAGCTTCAGCCCTTTAACTTTGAAAACACCCCCCCCAAAAAAAAACTTCTAAAATGTTCGCACCCTCGGAAAAACAAAAGCATCCCAGAATTATTTTTTTTTTTTTAAATCCAATCTCCCACGAATTGCCATCTTACCGGTTCGGTTTCACCCGACTGCCGGCTCCGCCCGGCTCCCCTGACCGCCGCCGCCCAGACTCTCCACAGCTGCCCCTTACAAGCCACTCCCACTTCGTGATTGACAAGAACCTTCACCCTATTGCATAACCCTATGCAAACTTCTTGGAGCGCTGCCGTCATATAAAAGAGGTCCCAGTCCGCCCCGCTTTCAGATTGACAATAGAGGGCAAGCAATAGGAAAGCACCATGCTCTCCAACTTCTGTTTGATCGTGTCATCGGGCGCTGTCCGATTCCGGAATGATGGAATCCGACGACCAATCGGCAGCCAGCCTCCAGAACAGTTTGATAGGCAATGGAGGTAGACCAATCATGCGTGGATTAAGTAAAAATGTGTCCAACTACACACGGAAGGCGGGCCACTCCTTTTCTAGACTTGGTTGTCATTGGTCATGTGCTCGCGGCCAATAAGAGCGCATGTAGAAAGTTCTCTAGTCATTTCCCGGCAAAGGCGGGTTTAAGTTGGACGCCACGCCCACCCAGTGATAATAGGATCAGCACAAACCAATGGGGTTATCCCAGCAAGCTCAGCCCCTTTAACCCTTGCGGAGAGCCCCCCCCCCCCCAACGCATGGAGCTTACTTCCCGCCGTTATGGCTCTCCAAGACAAAGTGATCTTCTGCGGTAGCCATTTTGGAAGTTTCTCACTCGCGCCCCCAGAGGCCAATGGACGCGTTTCCTCCCTTCCTCCGCGAAAAACCACGAACAGATTCTGCCTGACATCTGTGTCAGTTGTGCGAAGTCCTTTGGGGAACTGGGATGCTCCTCTACTACCCCGGATTCAAGGGCTATCTTAAAGTGAAGGCCCAATGGAGCAGAGGGAAGGTTCACTTTCAAGGAATATCCAAACTGATTTCATAAGTAGCCAGACCATTGATCAAACTTGAATTAGAAGAACCAGTGTTGTGATTTGATTTGTGGTGGTAGAAGGATGAGGTGAAGCAGACATATCTGAGCGTTTTTACTTTCTTAAATACGTCTACAGCCGGTAGACAGGCATACTCTATACTTTAACAGGCTGCAACGACAAACCAGTGTTGGCAACCTTACCGAAACATGGCAAGAAGTTGAAACTGAATTGCAATTCTTAGGGTATGCTTTGAGATTGCAATTCCAACACATGTATAGGGAAGAGTTGTGGTTTCCAAACTACAAAGTGAGAACGCAGAAAAGTTATTCAGGCCCAATTACCAGTATGTGTACACCTCACATTAAAGATGGAAGAATTAAACTTCATATAAGTCTGCCTTGCAGAGATGCTAAGAGTTAAAGCTAGGAATTTCTGGCAGCCAATAGTCCAATATTACATAGAAATATATGGGCAAAAGAAATGAACATGATAGCCAGAAGGAGCCTTAAAATTAAACAGAATTATATCTTGTGTATAGAAGCAGTTTAAATTTAATCTAATATTTTAATCCATATTTGGATGTTGGTACGCTCTTAATGTCCACCGATCCTAGCTAACATGCTAGGCTGTTTCCCCCTACATTGGCTTACAAAATTTATAGTGAACTCATTAAATATTTTTATGGCAACACATGCATTTGAACTTTTTTTCCTCATAGCAATTTTAAAAAATGTTTGTCCCCTGCACAAGGATTGGACAAACTGATCCCTTGAACCTTATTTTAAAAATTAAGCCCCAATTCCATCACTACATGTGGATTATAGGAAAGCACTATCAGGGTTTATAAAAACTATCAGGATGATATTTTTTGCAGTAACATAGGACATTTATAGAACTGAAGTGCAATTCCTTTCACATTTTTGATGACAGTAACTACCACCTTTGAAATCAGTGTCATTTGATCAAAGTGGCAAATTCTGTAGGCTTCTTTCTGAGATGAGAAAGACAATGAAGTAGTAGTTGGAAAATGACTTCATCACTGTTAAAATCCTTCCATATAACCAACCCTTCACAAGATTCTCTAAAAATCCATTTAGAAAACAAAATTGATGTTTTCTCACAAATGCATTTGCTAAAAGCATATAATGAAATTCCTTATGAACTTAGTGGATAAACCAACCTGTGAACAGTTTGGTTCTGGCATGCATGATGTGAATCCAGCTTGTAAACTATAATTTTACAAACGTGTTATATGAAAACAGCCATCTGCGGTTCAATAAATTATAGTTAACCAAGCTGGTTTAGCATGTTGCAAACTCATCAGTTGTGCCACTGAAAGAGCAGAATATCTCATTTAATTAATAAGTTGTGAAAATATGTGAATAAATACGAAGATAAATTATCATCCATGAGACTTCTACAACTTCTAAAGACAATGTCACAATGATTTTACCTGACTAGTAGCAAAGCTGTACAGCTTTCACATTTCAGTGTATTCACTACAGCTGCAACTCTAAACAAGAACTGCATGCTAGATGCATATTAAGCGTAAAATATAAACTGAAAAAATTGCTTTCAAGGTCACATTAAGCATCTTTACTACAGCAGCCACTTAAACTACATAAGTACGCATATCTGTTCATATACTGTAGAAAAGTAAAAATAAATTAAAACGCTACCCAATTTCTGAAAATGGAGACTCCTTATTTATGACCCATCCAAAATGGATTCAAAATCTAGACTAAAGGTATGCTGTAAAGCTCATAGAAATTTTTAAACTATTATCACTGAAGTACTCAAAAGAATATTTCTTTGTAAACAAGGAGCTTTATAATCATTCATCCCTCTAGAGCCCTAACCTTCAATGGATGCCAATCTAAGAAAAATTAGAAACAAATAATGAAACAGCTTCTTCATATAGCCACATAACAAAGAACTGATAAATGATGATTGACTAGATTAGGATTTTAGCCAATATATAGAACCAGTGCATGGACATAAAGGAGTGGAGCTGCTTCCAGCCTAGTCTGCATACATGCACCTAATTTCATAAGGAGTTAAGGATAGACAGTATGGTTGTCACTGTATTATTCCAGATGTCACAAACAAAACAAGCAGCAAGATAACAAAAAAATTCACAGCAGAGGATTAGAGGAAATTTTTTCAGACAATAGCATTAAACACCTGATTATCGTGGAAACAAACTGTTTTCAAAAAATGAGAAATTGTGCTATAAATCAAGATAAATTAAGAATTTGCTAGCATGCTAGGAATGCCAATCATTTGAACTGGGATGAAGTTTTATGTTATGTACATAGCAACTCTCCCCATTCCACTTGAACAATAAAGGACCACTGGCTTTTGCAAATGTTTATTGACTCATTTACTTCTCTTATCAGTTCTGACCTACACTTTCTACCCACTCGTATCCTCTCCCTCTCCCCCGCAAAGCCAGCCCGGGCAAGTTCTCAGAATACAACAAAGGAGCATTTCCTCTTACTAGCCGCTTCCTCAGGATGAGAGAGGAGAGCAGCTTCCCTTACTAGTGAGTAATAGGGACGAAGGAGAGGAGGTGGTCAAGGAGTCAAAACACAACACGACTAACATTAACAGGAAAGGACAGAATGGGTGTTAAGGCGCCTCAATAACATGACATAACTGCACGGGCTAAGAATAAGAGGGAGCAGCCGCAGGAGTGGAGAATTTCCCAGGCCCTGATGGACACGAAAAAGGAAAAAAAAATCCTAAAAGATTACAAAAGTTATTTCATGTTTTGAGTCACTTTAACCGTGACAGGTGAGGGAGGGAGGCAGATCCTCCTCCACACTAACAGTCCGTGGCAGGCAAGTGGGCAATGCTAGCAAGGGGGCTGCTAGCGGATGGTGTAGCGCACATACGGCACCTCTGTGTCTTCACCACTGTCATCATTGCAGCACAATTCAAAGACCAGGGCTTTCACATGACGCCCAATCTTCTTCTTGGAAACTCTGGTGACAATCTCCGTCATCCTGGGAGGAGGAGAGGAAAAGGACAGCTGTCAAGACAAATGCAGATTCAACTGAAGTAGCCAGTGCCCTTGCTCACTCTCTTAAAATAATACATACGGCTGATCATGGCGCTCCTTCAGCTTGGCTGGCTGCATAAAAAATGAGTAAAGCATAGACACTCCTTGGGACAGCATTGTTATCTCCAGCTTGTACTCTTTCTACATGTGGGAAGGAAAGAAAAAAAAAAAGATTCTTTACCAAAAAGTTTTTCATGTCCATTCGCAAGCCTCTTCTGAAGCCATTAATATATTGTGGCAAATGGTGACTGGGACGCACTCTTAGCTTACCTTGAAATAAGCCAGGAACTCACGCAGTGTCATCTCCTGTCCATCAGGCTGGATACCCTGCACCTCAAAGCGGTCCCATAAAGTCCATTCAGTATTATAGTACTGAAGAAAAAATGGAATACAAGTGTTGGTTACTACAGTTAATGCTCAATAAAAAAATGCAACAAAGACAAAAACATATTTATTCCATGTAAGAAGGCATCATAGTTATTATTTCTAATATGTGAGGACATGGGAAAGATCTTAAGAGCCACTCTTTTGATTTCTATATCTCTATTCAAATAACAGAGAAAACAGACAGAAGTATTTTCCCCTAACAGGTGGAGATAATGAAAGCAAAGCAACAAGTACACAAAAGAAAAGGAAGAGGCAGTTGCATGAAACTCTTAGAAAGGTTGATTTACATAAACTTCCAAGAGACTTCCACATGCCTCTGGCTTTTTTTTCCTTTCCCTACCTTAAGTTGCTACGGAAATATGTCCCATTTGGCAAAACTTACCAAAAAATGAAGGAAATTTTTTGACAAGCTTTGTAATATTCTTTTCATGGTATTCAAAAAAGGGATTATCAAATGCAAGTTGAAGAGATTATTTTTTCCATTTAGTACCAGAGACCACTTGTGTAAACAAAAGATGAATATACGTGTGTGAAAAAAGCCACCCCACTCACCTTGTTCTTTGGGCAACAAATAGGTTCAGAGAAGCCAAAGAAAGGCAATGCCAGATTAAGGAAACCATTCTTGTAAGATTCAAGTCGCTTGTGGCCTTGTATTACTTTGTATAGTTCTAAACAAACCAAGCCTACTACAGCTGCAGTCGTCGTGGCAATTGCAGGTATAATTTTTCCTGCAATCAGCTTGCTCTGAAAAGAGAAAACAAAGGAGCTTTTTAATTTTTATTTTAGACCACATTTAGGAGTTCAATGAAGCGTCCGTAGCTTTTCCTCTCCCCAGTTTTTCAGCCAGGTGAGGTAGGAGGTCAAGGTAAGTAAGAGTGATTGGTTCAAAATCACCCAAGTGAGCTTCCATAGCTGTGGCTGAAGTATAGGAAAAGTCTGCACTGTCTCCCTCACACCCCTAATACATCCATCACAGTAAGCTTACCTTATGCCGGTCAGCAGGAGGAATATCATAATTTTCGGCTCGCAAGTTAGAAGCAGCAACAATAAAATCCATATGGAAATTTGTGTCATCATCCTGAAATTTAGTACAAATAAAGTGATGATTTCAACCAGCAATGTCATGGTCCTCAGCATGCTTTTGGCTTTGGGACCTGCGCAGTGAACACCAGAAGAAGTCTGAAGCAGCTTGCTAGCTAAACCAGAAGCTTACCCATGGCTTCAAAACTGAACAGCAGAGATCATTTCTGGTATCATTTGCATGTCAGATTATAGTTAAATAACAATTTGTTCATTTAAAAATGCCTTACTTTTTCAAAATCAATTGGAAACATCCTGAAGTCATGAAGTTGCTGAGGACTCGGAAGTGAAGATTTTAACTCTTCTAACCGGCTGTCATCTAAGAAAAATAAATGTATAAATTTCAGAAAAGACTACTACAATGCATGTCATCTCTTTCTCAGCAACCTAAAACCTTTTCTGCTCTAAGCTGATATAGTGCATTGCAATCTCAAAGCCCTAAATTTGTTTAGTAGTCAGACTCTGCCATAAATCCATGAACAGCATTTCAAAAAAAACTATTAAAATCTGATAGTAATTCTGCAAGCAGCACAAGAATTGCTCCAGAAATAAAACAGTAAATCAAAATATGGATTGTGAAATTGTGAGCGATAGCAACACTTAAAGAAGAAACTGGGCCTTCTATTCAATAGAATCAACATTATTCAGAGAGAAGAATTATTCTCACTCAAAGCATGGCATTATTTGCTTTTCTTTAGTTAAAATCTTGTCTTTGGCACTCATCTCATTCCCAGTTCTTACCAACTGAAGCATTGGCATTCTGTAGCTCCTGATCAGAGATATGGATGCGGACACCAGACTTGGGAGTGAATTCAGGAACTTGCACCTGGCACAGCAGCTCCACAATAGCTTCTCTGTCTCTAGTGCCAGTGATGCCATATGTTTGGGCAAACAAGTTTGCAGCTGCCACTACATAATCCATGTGCAAAGGCTGTGGAGGTAATGTTAGTCAAGTCAGATTGGCAATTTTTCTGAATGCATCCTTTTTAACTAAACATTCTACACATGACCAGATGAAATTCTATTTCAGCAACCAGCTTCTCTGAACTACCTAAAATGAATCCATAGATATATATATACAGTTTACATACAAGAAAACTGAAGATTATCTACTCCAGCTTAATTATATCACCCTTAGGTTTCACCCATTGTCTTCTAACAAACTGCCTTATATGTTTCATCCTATAGACATATTTTTTCCTCCTGAGGATTATATTCCATGCATTGATATTGTGCTCCATAGCTTACACAGTAATAATAGTTGAAGTGCCATTAAGCTTTTTTTCCTATTAACAATCTATTATTTGAAGCTGCAATAACAAGACAGATGAAGCAAAGATCCAAATTAAATGCTGGTGATCTATCACAGTGCCTTTAGCCAAAATAGGCCAAGAGGAATTATTCTCATCCCTGAATATGATAATCAGATCTTGAGCAAAACCATTCACACATTATCTTGCACAACTTTTCTTTTATCCCCTATATCTGTCTGGGAGTGATCACAAGCTTCCTGAGAAAGGTAATTTTAGACTTCTGATTATCTCAATGTTTAGCAAAACCATAGTTGCTGCTCACTGAAAATTTCATCAGTTAGCAGTTTACACGTTTTCCAAATGGATAAACTGTAAGGCATATTTCTTTCCACTTTTTAACCATGCTTCTATTTTTATAGGTTTATGTAAAAAAAAGATCTATATTTAACTACAGGTAACCCTTGACTTACAACCATATTTAGGACTAGAATTTTTGTCACTAAGCAATACAGTCATAAATCATGACATCATGGGTCAGACCTGTCATAACTCAACCTCTAAATAGAAATGATCCTTGGCTCAATTTGTTGAGAAAGGTATAGTTCATTTAGAGATCAGAGTATTGCAAGCCAGAATTGGAAAATCATCCACTAAAATCCCTAAGTTCTACTTTTTCCTCCTTTAACTATCTCTAATTCCCCCCAACCAACCAATTCAGTTCAGGATGTTTTCCTAACGGTCAAGCATAGTTTGGTATATGGCCCCTTCCTTCTTCCAGCTAGGTGACCCTGAGGCAGTGTCTCAGAGGAGATACAACATTTACTTTCGTTTCCCGAAGCATTCCCCATCACTCCCCCTCCCCACAGTTCATGGCAGTCTGTCTCTGCATAGCAGCAGCAAAGCACAACAAGAACAGGCGGCAGCTGACAATGTGACTGCAATAATTGTTTAGCGACAGCAATCCCAGCACTTCCCATTTCCATTGTCAATCAACAATTGTCATTAAGTGAATGCCAAGCCAAGCCATTGTGGGCTTGATCTCTTTCAGCCCTGAACCTTGGTAAGGCAAAGGACTGCTCCCTCTCCCCACTCACCTATCTTCTCCCCATCTATGCCTTTTGGCCACTGTAAAGCTTTGCTTTGTGGAGCAACAAGTAGACTCTGAGCCACACAGCTCTGGGGCTGCTTGCTACACTGCAACTCTGGAGTTTCAAGAAACATTGAGCTCCAGTGCAATGCAAAGCCCTTTGCAGTACAAAGCACAGCCCAGCCCAATATCACTGTGCGAGACTACTATCCAAGAAGCCCCAGCTGCCTCGGTCCAACCACCCTTGCTGCCCTGCACTCCAAGAACCCTGTTGGTCTGCATTCTGCTACCACCCCAGTTGATCTTTGCCATCTTTTTGCCCCGATGATGGTAAGGCATGCCTGCTCTGACTTTCTGTGAGGTCACATGAGGCCATCTTCCCCCAGCTCCTGTGAGGAAACTGCCATGTGTGAGCTGGGGGGAAAAAAGTCCCATATGCCTTGCAAAGGGCCAGACCAGGCATGCTTCACCAGCAGTAGAAGCAAAAAGATGGCAAAGGACAGTTAGGGCAATAGGGGCCATGGATCGCAGCCCCCCCCCCCCCAAAAGACATTGATGTGTCTTTGTTGGCACCCAAATTTTGATCATGTGACCTTTAGAAATTGCTCATGTGTCTTACAAAGTCCCTTGCCACTATAATTTTAAATGGGCACCAAACAACATCTAAGTCAAGGATTACTTGTATAAATGCCAATACTGCACTTTGTAAGGGCAGCAGACCAAAGTAGGAATCTTTCTTCTATCACCTATCATCTAACTAATTTTTCCCCCCAATTTTCAAGCAGATCATGATGCTTACATTTTTGACATCAAAGGTGAGTGGATGAGGGCATCGCTTTGGACCTGACCAGAAGAGGGTTCCTGAATTAGTTTTCTGAAAAGAAAAATGGAAATAGCATTGAAAGGACAACAGAGCAAAACATACCATTTTAGCATTATACAGACAGACTGAGGCCACGGCACAGCAATCCTTAACAACTCACCTGATTTGGGGGGAAATTGTGCAGCAATTGACGAATATTATTGCTATACTGGGTATGCCAATGATTACATGCCCAGGCCACACAGTCAGCCCAGGATTTAGGACGGTCAGTCACTAAGCTTTTGAATACAGCTTCCAAAACCTCTAAAGGTTGAGTGCCAGGCAGCTTTTGGGTCCGCTCCATGAATTTGGCGTCTCTGGAGAGAAATGAGAACTGGTTCAGTGATTTTCCCTGCGGCTAATAGAAACTGCAAGCCATAACACTAAGATGCATATTTTCGCCATTCTGAATCAGTTTGCTTCATTAGAGATCAGAAAACAATACATATTAAGTGCCAAAACTACTGATGCACGGAGCTATACCGTGTTTCTCACAAAACACGACCCACCCCAATAAGCCCAAACCTACTTTTATTGGGGGTGGGCCTAATTTTGCCCCATCTCGAAAATAAGCCTGATGGGGGTGCGGGGTGAGGGGGGGGAAACTGTCCGGCTACAGCTGCAGTCCACTGGTCCCTTGGGGAAGCGTTCGCCAAAAAGCCTCCATTCCGAACGCTGAAGTTTCAGAATGGAGGCTTTTTGGTGGAGGAAAATGGGGAGGGGG
>JANHFL010003638.1:94322-110388 GCA_032468155.1 Oxyrhabdium leporinum | reverse complement strand
ATATGGGTGGGGGGAAAATAAGGGCACCCCTCGAAGGGCCTAGCTGTTTTTTCAGAGGGCAAAAGAAAATAAGACCCAGTCTTATTTTCTGAGAAACACGGTACTTTAGTATTTATAATGAAAATTTAACCATCTTTAGCTGATTTTGGACCCTCGATACAGTATAGTACTTACGTGATATACTGGTTGACATTTTCTGCAGGCTGCTTGAAAAGGCCTTCAAATTCATCACGGGCCCACTGGAAAATAAAACAAGAGTTCCAACGTTGACACAGGAGTCAAACCGATTAGTACCCTGTGCTGATGTTTGTAACAGTAGTTTGTCTGTCTTGCACTAAACAAAATTATACAAATAAAGTATCACACAATAGTTGATACATACAGGTCAGCAGGACCTGCCAACAAAGTGAAGAGAAGATTCAGTTTTCTCCTTATAGAGAGGAAACAAGAGCTACAGGCAACAAACTGTAAAACAACTCCTTGATCATGTCAACAGCAAGACTATTCGACCAAAAAGGATCTCTGTCACATCCCAACTATCACCTTCGAACTACAAAGAAAACCCATTACTGTACTGTTGCTATCAAATGTTTGTATCATTGGAATCTCACCTGTAGAGTATGCTCAATAGCGTTAGGAAAATTCTTCAGTGTACAGATAGGGATAGATTTTTCAGGTGGATCTTGGCTAGAGCTATATGATTCTGTTAGGAATGGGATCACCACCTGGATGTTCCCTTTGGTCCCCAGTGTCCCTGATTCCAGCAGGGGCTTCCGGTAGTAGACACAGCGACGATCCATGTACATCCCTAAAGACAATTATACAAGAAAATTGTGAATGACTGCCAGTCAGGATAGCACTGGAGGTTAAAGCCTCAAATTGGATCAATTATATTTTCAGTGCTTGAAGCAAGAACACTCACATTTCATTTCCATAACTATTGTACTTGCTGTGAGATCTAGAGTGGCAGACAAATCTAATCTTCGGTCACTTAAAATCAATTCGTTTTTTAAATGTAAAAATTGGAGATAATGTCATCTCCTTTGGTAATGATATGGTTTGATTCAGCTGAACCTTTGGCACTCTTTCAAAAGTCACTGGAGCTGGTCACATTCTTGCCTATTCTTCTAACAATGTAAAAACACAATGGCATAAAGCTTCACTACACTAATCTGTTATACTTCTATCCCTGGATTTGTTTCTAACATTACAATGAATATGAAAACCGTATGCAGATACCTACTTGCATCTACATTGTCCAGTGCATTTGCCACCCCATCAAGATTCTCAAAGAAGTCATCATCATATATACGTTCAGTGTCTGGGCCTACACGATCTTGGTGGCTTGTGATGTGAATGTTTGGGTTCATTTCTTTTACAGCTGCTGCTGCTGTATCAGATTTCATTTTCTAGATAGATTGAAACATTAAGTCTTACTCTGGGTATAGAAACTTCACATTACAGCTTCCAAAATTATCACTATTAAAAAAAAAACTAAAAATAAAAAGCAAACACAGTATTCACAATGGATCACAAAACCACAGGTTTCTGGCCTTAAATTTGCCAAAATCAACTGTTAAACCTCCTCCAAACTACCAAGGCAAACCACGACAATTCTTCATCGAAAGTCCTATGGCTGATCCCTCTGTCACCCAGAAATCACACTCCTGATACTTAATGGAACTGACCGTAACATCCCAAGGTCGGAAGAGGAATTGCCGGTTGAGATTGGACTTCTCAATAGTGTCCATGTCAGTCACAGCTACATCTCCCCCTTGTCCACATCCCAGACCAATCATAGCAAAGTTCTTCAGCAATTCACAGCCAATGGCACCAGCACCAACCTAAGAGAGAGGGGGAAAATGTCAGCAGGTTGCTTGGATGGATATACCAAGAAACTGAAAAATAATGTCAAGACTCACCAGAAAGTATTTTTGCTGGCTCAGTTTAACCTGTAATTCATTGCCAAACACAGCAATCTGTCCATCATATCGGCAATGTTTCTATCAAGATGGGGGGGAAAGAGACAACCAGTTTGCACCTGTTCTCCAAAATATGGATTTTCCCCATTTCCCTACTCCTGCTCATTAATAATCATCAATAATCACAATTTTTTTATTACTATAAATACAGAACACTGCATTTTGTTTATATACTACTTCAAAAATTTCAAATTCCCAATGCTACTGTTTTCATATAAACAATACAATAATTTCATTATGAGCCTATTACTGGTCTTACATGCTACTTCAATTGCATACCAAGGAATTCACAGGAATTCAATATATTATATGGTAATATACTTCATCAAATTTAGTATAAGCAATTAAAACCACTCAATTTTTTGGCCCTGGGCTTAATACATGAGCCTCCTAACTTACAAATTATTTTCCCAGCCATTTTGAGTAGTACTTGTTTCCCTATTTAACATTTTTATTGAGTTATAAGATAAAATAAGATACAAAATATGAAAGTAAATACGAAAGCAGTGAGGGGGAGGAAGAGAAGTGAGGAAGGATTGGGAATGGGAAAAAGAAAAAGAAGTGTTGACTTCCAACTCTCTGTTGCAGTAAAATAAGGCATTAACAGAGTAGTATTTTTTTTGTCATTCCCAGCATAATCTTATGCTTATATTAATTACTCACTGGGCTGCAATTTTCCTCAGTCAAGGTATCCTTATTTTCTTCTGGCAAGCACTCCAATGCATCAAAATACAGCCACTGGATAATAGGCATGAATTTGCCTGAACAGGCCTAAAACAGAAAAATAAAAAAGAACCTCTTTGATACCACACTGTTTGGTTTTGCCTGAAAAAGACAATTTCAGGAATAAGGTGGCATTATACACCATCACATTATTACAGAGGATTTGTCTGCCAAATCCAAAGCTGCTAGTTAAGGGAAACATGGACTAAGTGGAATGCTTTTTATTATCTGCCAAGTTTTTCAAATATTGTACCTTCATAACCTCTTGTGCAGCTAGGCCTCCAATGAAGGCATTGACAGGTGCCAGATCTCCAGAGGCTTGGAAAGCCATTTCCTTGATGATATCCTCATTCAAATGTTCTTGCTTAAGTAGGGGCATTGCTTGCTCATTGAGATCCTTCACTAAAGATAGCACCTCACTAGCGTCTGCCTGAGGAAGAATGGAAGAAGTCAGATAAAGGCTAAGGAAAGCTGTGAGTTGTTTATAATCAAAAACATAAATGTAACCTGTACTAAATGCAGTCTGTGTGAAATAATGGCTATCATTAAAAAATGCCTAAGCATAAAAGTACATAGAACTACCACTTTCCACAACTAGAGGTCCCTGAAAAAAATGCATTGTATTTAATGTAACATATTCAAGAAGATTAAGAAAAGGAAAGTGAGCAACTCTGTACAAGATTTACACCAGTATTCCAAGCATTATTCTTTGATTAGTGATTGTTGCTTGCAATAGTACATGCATATTCTGTGGTTGATATGAACTACTGTTCCTGGGGAAAAAAATCTCAACTTGCAAACTAGAAAAAGAAAGGTGGAACCGGAATAGTCTACCTGATTACGAGGCCTAGGAAAATGGCCATGCTTCTTGTGAAACTCATGCAAGGCCTGAAATCCCAAATGCAGCTGGCCTGGCCGATCAAACTTGCCAAAGTCAGTGATGACCAACTCTGGCTCTGGCAGAGAGGTACGCAGAGATTTCTGAAAGAAAAATAATGGAGAAATTGAAAATAGGCAGCGATGCCTTCACAGGTATCCTTTTCTGGCAGGTAAGTTGCTTACTTCCAACCTCCAAGCCAGTGCTGACATACCACCCAATAACAGGCACAGGCAGATCAAAGGGTGCCAGACTGCATGGGAATTTGCCCAGCAAAAAAAAAAAAATGCAGAACCTGTCAGAAAAGACACTTACAAAGCTAATCTTCTTTGGCATTTTGACCTGGGTAACAATGCCGCCACGTACGTAGTCTGAAAAGTTGGAGGTGTCACCAATACTAAATGTGTAGGGGCCTAGAAAAGAATAAGAAGTACACCCATACAGACGTCAAAGGCAAAGAACCACACTGGAAAAAAAAAACCAATGGCACTACAGAATTGTTGTATTAACTTGGACCAAGAGTCCTCAACAATCATGTCAAATTACTAGTCTTGGAGAACTTTCTTAATAGACACGAGGAAGAAGTAACAGCCAATTTTTCTAATACTTCCACAATAGGATTAAATTGCAAGTAACCGTGGAAGAAAAGAAATATCTCATGTTGCAATGAACAAGCAGTAAAGAGAGAACACAGACTGTGGAAAAAGTTTTTGTTATTGTGTGCCAGAGAAATTATATTCTGAATAATGAACTGGAGAATTTTCAGGAAATTTAAAAAAATATTAAAAGTATTCATGAAGAGAATGAGGATGCTACTATGAGTATCTTTCCACATTCTCTAACATGCTTATTTGTAGCATGCTTAAGACTCACAATCAATTAAATGTTTGGAGGGTTCTTTCTTGTTTTGTTTTTTTGCAGCTTCAAGTCAATCTTCACTCTTAAACAAGTCTCTGTAGCTTTCTTGGCAACAATTTTGGAAATAGTCTGCCCTTGCCTTCTTTTTATGGCTGAGAAAGTACAACTGGCCCAAAACCACCGAAATGGTTTTGTGACCAAGACAGCCCTAGAACTACTAGCCTGATATTTTTAACCACTACACCAAACTGACTGTCACTGGTAACTCAGGCTAAAATTCCAAGTTAACGTTACATATTAGACACGCTATATGATTCCCAGCATACCAAAAGGTAATTTTGTCAAACAGTAAAAAACAAACACACACACACACACAAACCTCAACTTTGACAGATATTCCATTCTAGTACCATCTAAATTTTATGTAAGTCAAAGCAACACCATGCCTCACCCAACACTTTGATTTCCATTGGTTCACAGCTGTTAAGCTCTTTCATGCCCTCAACTTCCATGAAAGAAACAAAGTCTCCGCTTTCAAAACCGTGCCGAGCCTCATCTAGACAGGTTACCTCTCCAGGGCTCCCCTGTTCAGGAAAAAGAAATTTGAACAAAATTCTGCTGAGCTACTGTGTGGGTCTCAGTGAGAAAGTCAATAAATCCACCTCAAAAACAGTACCTTGACTGAGAGCTGCAAGAAGTAATTACCTTAGTAATCATTGAGACCATAGCACTAAGTGGCTGCTCTCCATTGGTATCTGTCACAACCATGTTCTCACCAAAGTCACAGAACAACTGGCTGCAAAGAGAGAGAGAGAGAGAATATGAGTGAAGTTAGGGGCTCTGGAGCACCTTCAGCACTGTGACAGATGGTCTTAAAAGCCCAAGTTGGTAGCCCATAACTGGGCTGTGAGGCGCATGACATGGTGGGTAGGAATCCCAAACAGTTCATCCCAACCAAAAGAAGAACCCTACTGAAAGAAATGGTCATAACACAAGAAGGTATAGAAACAAGGTATACTGTCTTACCCAAAGAGTCCCTTTGTATCTGCCACTACAAGTTTGATATTTTGGCTGTGACAGAAATCACTAATACGTAACTGTTCCTCCAAGGGACAATTGGTGAGCACAACTACCTGCAAAAAGGAGATAGGTAGATGGGAGTTAAGAAATTGGATGGATGGACAGAAAAAGTCTTTGAAATAAATCACAGTAGAAATCTGGAGCTCTCCAGTATCAGCTTACTGTTCAGAATTCCTGGTCTATGGCAAGTAATATTCCCAACCATGTCTTCTCTCCCATCCTGTTTTTCATTTTATTTTGTAATGCTCAAGTGCTTAGTAAATTAAAAATTATTGAGAAATTAAGAAATTCAAATACCTGGAAGTTGTTAAGAAAGTCCTCACTGAGAGCCCCCGTGTAAGCAGTAACAGGTACATAGGAGTTGAGCTCAGCAAGCCGTGTCTGAGATACTTCAGCACGGTTCTTTCCAAGGTCTTGCTCACGAAGGTAGAACTGGAAGAAAGGATGGGGAAGGGGGGATGTTTTAGTAGTAAATATGTTTCAATAAAGGGAATCACAAACAGAACCATATTTAAGTGAATGGATGAAGAACCTACCTGGGAAGAGAGATCAGACCATTCAGCTATGCCTTGGTCATGGATTGTGACTGATTTAACGCCACCCAAGATGATGTTTTTTGCTATCTCCACACCTAATCCTCGCAAACCAGATACCAGAATGTTGGCATTCTGCATTCGTTTCATTGCCTCGTGGCCCAATACATATCTATTCAAGACAAATGGGAAAAAGGATTAAATTTTCAGTGCCATTGGTCCAACATGAAAACTGAACATCCCATATACAGGCAGTTTCCTCTCAGCATCTGATAAAGTTCAACACCTCCAAACATATCAAAATTTACTATTCACATATTAGACTGGTACTAACAATCTACTTTTCAAAACAGTAGGTTCCCACTCTCCTTCTGATACTTACAGCTGCCTTGAGTATAGACCCTCATCAATGTCTGTTTCACTTCCATTCTTGGCCATACCCTGGAAAGGACAAATATAATCACTTAGTCCTTCGCTGCCTTTTGATCATTAAAAGAATGTGATAAAGGAACACAAGTAACTAAGAACAGCCGCTATTTGGTTTCTATATTTTATCACTTTCAATGCATTTCAAATATTAATTATTTACCAAGGAAGAATTTAAAGTACAAAAATAAGTCAAGAGATATGGTCAATTGAATCATGGACAGCAACTCAGGGAATATATTTCACAAACCCACAACTGCATTACAAGAAAGAATAACAAATACAAAAGGAAACAAGCATTACAGCATTCTTTGTTCGTTTATTCCTCCGGACAAATCTGAACATTCCTTTTAACACTACATGAAGACGTACTTTCAGGCTTATTAATTCCTTACAGAAGCATTCAGAGTACACTTTTTTCAAGGGCACAGCTAAGGCTACCTATTACCAGGGAGGAGAGCTGCAGTTTTCAATCCACCACCCCACCCACCCCAATCTGTAGTACTCTCGATAGCAGTGGTTTCCCAATATTTGACAATCTGCCCCAAATTATTTCTATAAAAAATGAAACCAAAATGCCTATTTTTTTTAAATAATGGCACAATATATATTCTCCAAGCTAAGAAAGACTGAACACAAGCCAGTCATAAATCATACAAGATGACCAGATGACTGCAAATTCATATTATGAATACAGGTAGTCATTGACTCACAACAATTTGTTTAGTGGCCATTTGAAGTTACAGCACCACTGAAAAAAGTGACTTATATTGTTTTTCACACTTATGACCTTTGCAGCATCCCCATGGTCACAGGTTCAATATTCTGACAATTGACAGACTCATATTTATGAAAATTGCAGTGTGCTGGGGTCATGTGATCACGTTTTATGACCTTCTGACAAAGTCAATGGGAAAGCCAGATTCACTTAAGAACTGTGTTACTGATTTAACAACTGCAGTGATTCACTTAACAAATGGGGCAAGAATGTGGTAAAATGGGGCAAAAATCACCTGTCTTACTTAGCAATAAAAATGTTGGGCTCAATTGTGGTCATAAGTCGAGGACTACCTGTACTACCCACTGCCTGCTATATCACTTGCTTTAATAGTAAAAGAAAGTATGTGTTGTAACATGTACAAAAAGCTAGATATAAGAGATAGTAACAATAGGTACAATCACACCCACCCACCCACACATCACTAAAGGTCCCCAAGAGTTGTTAATACAAAATCAGGGAAGACTCCTATATAATCAAAGGTTGCAGATTCCATTATCCTGTGTATTTTTATAGAAGTTTTAAACTCTTGTATTGGTTTTGTAATAATTACTATCTATAAACATATTCAAGATATAACTATTTGGATACAATGGTTTCTATCAATTTCACAGGAAAGGCTCTAACTAAGGAAAGGACTGTAATTAACACTGTTTCAATGTGGAGTAAAATCTAGAAATTCAGTTTAGATACCTAATACATACACACACACACACACACAGGGTCAAACAAAAAAACAGTATAGACCTAGAGTACTTACAAGTTGTGGAGAGTTTTGTAATACAGTATTAAGATCTCCTGCCTCCTCTCTGTATCCTAACAATAGGCCCTTTACCAAGATCAAAATTAATGCTGGATTTACCCTTGCTCATCTTTAAAGCTAACGTATTTTCTCTATACAGGTAGAGCAGGGATCCCCAACCCCCGGTCCATGGACTTGCATCAAGCCACAGCATGCCAGAAACTGGGCCCTGCAAACAAGTGAAGCCCAATCCACAGGATGCAGGCAGCACACGAAACTACGCCCCCCCCCCACGGTCCCCCCCAAAAAACCTCTCTCCATGGAACCAGACACTGGTGCCCAAAAGGTTGGGGGCCGGTGAGGTAGAGAATCAGTATGTCAGAATCAGTGTTAGTATGCTGCATTAATCAATTCAGAAACTTACGTTGGCAGGCGCTTCACGCAAATCAGTCTGTACGGATTTTCCAGAGGAGCAGTTTGAACCCGTCTTTGACTCTGATTCACCCAAGCGACGCTTCTTGGACAACGGCGAGCTGGACATCTAAATACACAATGGAAAATACAGATATAAGAATACAATCTTTGATAATCTATCATTTTGCAGCAGGAATATGACTCTGCCAAAACCAAAAATATCCTATGTAATAGGCAAAGCACTTATGGGAATAGGAGAGAAATACAAAAATAGTGCCTGTGGCAATGAAGCAGAAGCAATTAGCAATTTCCTCCCAATACTGGTCCACAATCTTTGCTGCCTGAGGAAATCAAAAGATTTGCTCCATGTGAAGAACATGTTGCTACCAGTGGTCTCTTAGGACACCCACAAGGGACTATTCCCCATGTCCCATTGGAGTGCTAATTGCAGTATCAACCAACTACTGTATATCATACCAGTTAATCAAGTATAGCAGTAGCATAATGGAAAGCAAACCTTTGAGGAAGCATAGATCTCCTTTAAGTTCTGTGCTAAAAAAGTGCTTTATATTGGATTAATTGAAAAGGGCACTGTCTTTCTTAGCAGATTTCTCATCAGAAAAAAACCCAAGTATTTCCAATGTACTGGAGCAATATGGTGTGCTGTTTTAACAGTTTTAAAATATGAAGTTCCTTTTTAATCTACTGTATAAAGCTAGTTATTTTTCAATGATACACCTATTATCACAGAAATCAGAACCAGACGACATCAGTTTAGGCTGTTCTTTTATGGCAAATGTCTCCAAGTTGTCTCCAAGTTGCCACAGAAAGAACTCAATTGTAATCAAAAAGAGCTGGTGAATCGCTCTTCACTGGCATAAATGATATTAGCAATTTCCAATGAGTTTACTGCTTAAGAGCATAAGGATGCAATATTATTAAAATGTTTTTACACTTCTAAGAAGCATTCCAACAGCTTATACAGTAGTAAGAAGACTTCTGTAGAAATTGATAAACACTCTAAAAGAAAATATAAAGATGGACAACAGCTAGACTTATATATCAGGCTAAGCCAAAAACCATGATTTATAATAGCTGGATTCATGCAAGGCCCATTACCACTGTGCCAGTTTGTGAACCTAGCAAATACGTTTCAATGCTAAGAAGATTCAGTTCTATGTTTCTAGATATATAGCATCATACCTATCAATCTTAAAGCCCAGCTGAAATCCATAAGTATTACTCTCTAATAAACTGATAGTCCAATACCTAGATTTTGCAATGTGTATAAATTTTATTCACTTGGAAAAATTTGCTTATTGATCCTAAGAATAAGAAACATTAACCCCGAATGAGTTATTTTTTATTTTATCCATTTATTTTATTCCTGTATCTGCATATTAATATTTATAAATTAAGTATACTAGTAATATACTAATTCTGAGTAAATACAAATACTTATAACAGGAATACCGTAATCTCAATAATCACAAAATCAAAGAGGAAGAAATGTTCAGGTAGAGGTTGAGGTAGTCCTCAACTTATGACCAGTTAATGACCAGTCAAAATTTATATATAGACCATTCAAAAGCTACTTACAACCTTTTTGAAGTTAAAAAGGCTATTTACACACATACCCCAGAGTCATATCGCATTTTGAGCACCTGGCCATTGTTTGCTGCATCCATTATGACTATTTGCAGCATCCTGCAGTCAAGTGATCACAATATGCAATGCTGTTGGTCAAGTTCTGATATCACTTTATTTCTGGCAAAAAATGCCCATTGGGAAAATTGACTGACTTAATGAGCGCTACAAAAATTTTTCTGAGAAATCCAGTCTGGTCACATGATGCCTCGGTTTATGATCACAATTTAGGACCATAAATCTGGATTCAATTATGACCATAAGTCAAGATCTACCTGTACTACAAATTCATTGGTAGAAAGCATTTCCTTATTTCTTCCTAAGGATATGCTTACTTAAACAGGTAAGAGCAAGATTCTTTGATAGAATCCTACTCCTTTACCTATAGCCTACTTAAATCCATCCAGTGGTATTACATTTATTCTTTTTGTGTATGAATTCATCATCTCATTATCAGCTCTATTTATCCTCCTAGAAAAAGAGTTGCTTACAATCATTTTATTATTGCAAGCCCTCTCTCACAAGCTCAATAAATGAGCATCCATTCAAAAGCGCATCAAGTTCTTTTGCTATATGTTGAGTTTAATTTATGGCACCCCACACCATACAGCCAGCTCAAAGATGCCATATTATCATGACGTTAGACACAAATGACTGAATTTCCTCAGTCAAAAGAAAATCATAATCAAAAATACATGTTAGCCAGAAGTGCGGATACTCTTGTTCTAGTAGCAAGGTAGTATTACTATGGATCTGTCTTAAGAAATTACAGTGTGAAAGGGAAAAGTAACAACTGGTTCAATGGCTGCAATGGTTCTCAAACTAAGAAACTATCATGCTAACAATGCTTGAAAGTTTTAATGTAATTCAGTTTCTGCAAAGCTGAAGTATTTACTACCTTTCTTCCCAATTGTATCTTGTATGTATGATTTTAGTGTTAGATAAGTACAGATAGTCCTCGACTTACAATAGTTCATTTAGTGACCGTTCAGTTACAACAGAACTGAGAAAAAGTGAAATATGGCCATCTGTCACACTTACAATCGTTGCAGCATCCCCATTGTCACGTGATCAAAATTCAGATGCTTGGCAACTGACTCGTATTTATTACAGTTGCATTATCCTTGGGTCATGTGACCTTTTTATAAGCAAAGTCAATGGGGAAGCCAGATTCACTTAACCACTGTGTTACTAACTTAACTGCAGTAATTCACTTAACAACTGTGGAAAGAAAGATCGTAAAATGGAGCAAAATTCACTTAACAAATGTTTTGCTTAGCAACAGAAATGGTGGGCTCAATTGTGGTCATAAGTTATGGACTACCTGTAATCTTTCCTATCTGTAAAAACAAATCACAAAGACAAAGGAAGGATTTCTTGTTCCATATAACCATAAAATGACTGCAGTTATCCATGTTCCACACCAATGTAACATTTTACTTTCTGATTAAATACAATTCCTGCTGGTTTTTGAAAAAGAATGTACCATATTCAGTCATCCAGCAAGAAAATGTCAACAGCAAGTTAGTTTCCAGATTGAAGAGAAGCAATCTGGAAAAGAGCACCAAAAGGCATAACACGCAGTAGGAAGCACAACTTATTTCAAATCAAAATCAGGCGTACAAAAATTAGGGAGTACATTCTTTTTTTTTCTCAATATGTGGAAGAGTACATACAAGGTCAACAAGGTTTTTACTGCTTCATGAAAAAAGAAATAGAAAAAACAAAAAGCCTTAAGCAATGTAGAGTAAAAAAATATAAACAGAATGAAGTAAAAATGAAAAAAATGAAAGGAAGATTTACAGAGTTAAATCACAATACTGATTTATGGTAACAAATGCAGTAATCAGAACAAAAGGATCATATTAAAAAATTAAATTATAGTTAGTTACAAACTGCTCTGTTCAGCTTTTGAAGAAAGAACATTCCTGTTACATCTGAGTTATGGCTGTATTATCAGACAATAATTATTTTGAGACTATGAGTTCCATTGTTATGTTTCTGATACTGACAGCTGATCTGTTGGTTCAATAATTATTGGTTGTTATATTACTATAATTGTTTAACTGTGAGTTAGACCCTGCAAATAAAGCGACATACACATTTGCACCTCTCTGACATGGATTTTGAGGCTATTTGGGGGAGAGAGAGAAAATGTCCTATACTATAAAAGGACATTGCTAGTGCTGGCTGAGGCATACAACTGGAGCTAACATGCTCAGCATTACAACTATAAGCCCAGGCAAGGACAGCTTCCATTACTTAAAAGTTAATCCATCCTTTATGCAGGGACCATTGAGGAAACCACAGCTGTCAGCTTTTTGATTAATAAAACCAAGTGAGCACTGGGTTCAGCAAATTTTTGGGGTTTGTTGTTTAAGCTGTATATCTCTAATAAGAATGACAATTTTTATTTAGCCAGGATATTCACTGAACTAAAGGGCTATCAAACAATACTAATAGTCCTCAAAAATAACTTTTACTATATACTCTTCTCCAAAATTATATTTGCAGTAATTTTCTAGCAGAAATTACTGAAGTAGAATAAATTAAGCAGAAAAGAGCAAAGGGAATTATCTTGAATGAAGAATAATTTAACTCAAAAATTATCCTAAAAATTTTGGAAGAATTTCAACATATAATGAATGAAAATGTTTACCTCCTAGATCAGGGGTGTCAAACTCGCATTGCCATATTATCACATGACGTATCACGACTTTTCCCTTTTCTAAATCAGGCATGGGCATGGCCTACGCACGATAGACCCCTGTCCTAGATTAAATATCAGCCATTATTGCTTGTTTAGAAATCCACAGGGGCGTACTGGACACTGTCATACAAATTCAAATAAAAACAAAAACAGTTTTTGCTATTCCCACCATACTGACTTATGAAGCTTTAGTCTGCAGCATATAGTTTTGGGACAAGCATAGTTATTAACAAATATATCAATTTTAATAGGCATTCAAAGAACCCAGTTTACACTATAATAAAACAATTTTCCACCTGAGTTAATTGAAACAGAATCAAAATATAAAACATTCTTCTTTGTAAGCCAGAACAATAAGAACCAATGAATAATTTCAAAGATTTTATAACATTAAGTCATTTTAACAAATATATTGATATTAATCCTGATAAATCTTGATGAAAATACATGTAGTACATTATATAGTACTTCCCCCTAAAAGCATTTACTCTTATTTGAACTGGGTGAGGAGAAAGCAGTAATAAAAGAATGACATCAAATATAATTAACTGCAAAATAAACTGTGAGAGTCAATGTGATACCGACATTATGATGCTGGACTAGGAATGGGAAGAACACATGTTCTAATCCTTCCTGAAGCATAGAAATCAGGCTCTGTGACAAGCTGGCTTAAAAAACAAAAGCTCTGGTAATTTTATGTATTGATAACTTTGCTCTGTGAACTGAAATGGTCACAGTACAAAACAAGAGGACTCTGCAACCATATGAGACAAACACTACAATGATGAAATAAATAGTTGTGACTTGGAGCAAACAAGAAAAAATCAGAGGTGCCCATGCAGTCACTAGAGGTTGAGTTCTAAAATGGAGCTGGATATTCTGGCATGAATGATTTGCTGTAAAACAGGAATTTTAGACACTCAAATTGTTTAACAATACAGCAATGAAATAAGTTGCTATATCAACAGGTTGCTCGAAGTTTGGGGTTAAACCAGGAATAGGTTTTATGTGAAATTACACTAAATTCCGACACTGACAAAAAATTTTGCCTGTATGTAATCGGATATGTTTTTTAACTATAAGTCACTATGTTGTATCAATTCTACAGCTTCCCATTCTAGACTCATTGGTGCTGTTTTCTAAATGATCTGAAAACCCCAAAGCCGTATTACATACAGGATATCTTAACCCTAATATCCATATCTGAATTTTAAGCCCAGCAAAAGCCAACAACCTGTCCCCCCAATACACAAAATACGTTTCAGGAAATATAAAGCATAATTTTCTCGTTATAGTTCAGTAAAGCAATAAGCAGGAATATTCTATGTAATGATCAACTAATCATATCAGATATGCTTTGGAACATAGGGAGTTAAAAAGAATTATCACAAATACAATAACTTCTGCTACAGAGTGAAGGTGAAATGTAGTCCAGCTGAGTATTTTTCATCTAACAAATGCCCATTTCTATTGGCTCAATATGTCCCATGATTGACAATTTTGCAAATTGGTGCATATATCAATGCTAGATAAAATGGATTCCAAAAATAAAATTGCCAATCAAGAGATAAGAGGCAAAAGCCAGATT
This sequence comes from Oxyrhabdium leporinum, assembly GCA_032468155.1. NCBI lineage: Eukaryota > Metazoa > Chordata > Lepidosauria > Squamata > Cyclocoridae > Oxyrhabdium > Oxyrhabdium leporinum. Next base: position 96,030 of record JANHFL010003638.1, on the reverse strand, counting down.
AGAAGTAAAATAAAAATTATTATGAATGCTGAAGATCTGTAAGTCTGTAAAATTTCACAACTTTGGGACAAAGTTTCATTAGGGTGAGTTTTTACATAGAAACCTATATTTAATCTTCATTTATGTTAACTTTCTTGCTTGGGGTTTAAGAAGAAGGCATAATAATGAGCACAAATATTATGAAAAAGCATACGAATTTGATGGACTTAGCAGCCACAAGTCCTATGCCTTGTAATTCATCAGAACAGATCACCTTAAAATGCTTAACACCTGAGGTTTGATATGTCTGTTGAAAAGCATAGGCTACAAAGACATATGCTTACTATTAATTTTTTAAATTAATCCTGAGGTAATGAAAGGAAAGTAACAAAAAGGAAAACAAAGGCAATTCTCAGGATCTTATATAAATGCCAAAATTTGATTCAGAATCCTATCTGGAGTTCAGTTCCCAAACTTCTTGACCTCTATAAAAGAAAGTGTAAAACAGAATTGGAGATAATACACTCTAAATAGTTTTGGCCTACATGAAGAAGGTAATTCTGATTTGATATGAAGTTCTGAGCTTTTCTACTATAAAACCCAGAAGCCATGAATGAAAACACATTCTATACTTTTTTTCTCTTTACAGCTATCTCAGATTAAAATTACAGCACTTGAAGAAATAATTACAAAAATAATTGCCATGGAAACTTGACCTGGCATATTGCCGATGCTTATTGGACCTACAAGGTATATCCAGTCAATTACAGTATACATTTTAAGTAAGGACTACCAATAAAGGATAAGAGTTAAACAAAGCAATCTTTTAATTAGCTTCTTGTGCAAGACAGTTAAGCCACAAATCAGTCAAGGCAGACGTAATTACCAGAATCACATTCAAGCTGCCCCATGACATACATGCACAGGCAGATAAATACAAAAAATATGGGCTATATTATTTCAGCTAGATGGGATTACATGACAGAGATAAATGTGATTATAAGACACACCCAGAGATCCGTAAAAGGGGAATTGCCCTGATTGCCTCAAAATTCCTAACATATCCTTTTTAATATATCAACTACAGCACTTGTTCTCTGTCTGCCTTTCAATAATACAGAGCCTTCTCCAAAAATGACTTCTTAAAAGTTTAAAAACCCAGATAGCAAAGCTTGAAATTCTTGGAAAGCCAATCCCACCGATTTGCAGAGAAAATCAGTGGAACAATTGTCATTTTCTTCCTGAAATCTACGCATTTTGAGAATAGATACCCTGAAATCTACGCATTTTGAGAATAGATACCGAGATAAAGGCAACCAATGATGTAGAGAGCCAACTGGATTACACTCCTATCAAAGACCACTGAAGAAGAATTACATTTCCCTAGGGCTCCCCACGAGAGGAAAAAAACGTCCTTCAAAAATCTGCTTGCCATCTACTGGCATGACTGAGATCGTTTCATCTCCTTTGTAAGTCCACAGTAAACCGACGAATACTGTAACAACGAAGCACAAGGGAGCTGATACGGCCTCTCCACAAATACCGTTACGATAGACGCTGAAAGAACCCAGGGCCCCAACAATTCGCAGAGCTTCCCACACTCCTAACTCAACATTTACGCCCAGGTGACTAACCTCCCGCTCCCCGGATTTTTTATTCGGGCTCTTCTTCTCTGAAACCCGCATCCCCCCCCCCACCTTCAGTGTGTGTGTGTGTGGGGGGGGGAACT
>JANHFL010003638.1:80375-94222 GCA_032468155.1 Oxyrhabdium leporinum | reverse complement strand
AGGCTCTACTTCTGGGGGTCACCAGTCGGCATTTCACCGCCGATGGTACCCCCAGCAGGCCCTCTCTGTGTGACCGCTTTACAGTGCTTGGCAGCCCTCTCTAAGCACTTCACAGAGTCTTGACCCCCTAACAATCCGGGTCCTCATTTTACCGACCTCAGAAGGAGGGAAGGCCGAGTCAACCTGGCGCCTGGTGAGATTCGAACTGCCAAATTGCGGGCAGCCGGCAGGCAGCAGAAACAGCCTGCAGTGCTGCACTTTGACCACTGCCCCACCCTGGCGCACGGATAAGAATAGAGCTGGAAGGGACCTCGGAGGCCTTCTAGTCCAGCCCGCTGCTCGAGCAAGAGAGCCGAGACCATTTCATACAAATCTCGTCTTAAAAACCTCCAGTGATGAAGCGCCTTCGATTTCAGGAGGCAAATTCTTCCCCCTGGTTGATTGTCCTCCCTGTTAGGAGGTTTCTCCTTAATTCCAGGTTGCTTCTCTCCTTGGTTAGTTTCCATCCATATTATTTTTTCTCCTTGTCCTGCCTTCTGGCGCTTTGGAGAATAAATCGATCTCCCCTCTTCTTTCTGGCAGCCCCTCAAACACTGGAATACTGCTATCGTGTCCCCCTGAGACCAGCCAAACCCAATTCTTGCAACGTTTCTTCGTATGTTTTACTCTCACGGGCCTTTAATCAGCTTAGCTGCTCTTCTCTGCACTTTTTCCGAAGTCTCAACCCCTTTTGGGGACCAAAACTGGATGCAGTATTCCAGGTGTGGCCTTACTAAGGCTTTCTAAATTGGCACCAATACTTGATTTTGATTCTCTGCCTCTGTTTATACAACCAAGGATTGCATTAGCTTTTTTGGCTGGCTCATAATTAAGTGAGGGGCAGAGGAATTACCTCTGATAGGGTAGCAGTGACGTTTCCTTGAGGACCGCTGTATGATATATATATATAGAAGAAGACGTCCCAAAAGGTTGGACGGCAGAGGGTTGGACTAGAAGACCTCCAAGGTTCCTTCCACCCCTAGGATTCCATCCTCTATGGTCTGGTTTGTAGTAACTTCTGACAGGCTAGACACGATGGTACAATCGGTCCCCTTAAGGGCTACGCGCTTTCCCAACATTTAAATGTTTAAATTTTCCAACGTTGGATTGAAAGGCTTGAATAAATTTTGCCAGCTGCTGAGAAGATTGAAGCTGCCTTCAATAGGATCTGCAGTCACGTGGATGGACTCGCCAACCAAAAACGATGACACGTATCAAAAAAACCAGGCAGAGCTTCGAAACACGAGATAATTGCTGAAAGCCTGGCATTCGGACAAGCCAGCCATCAGCAGGCGCATACAGATAAAGAACATTTACATATCATTCAAAAGAGACAATCAAGAAGCTAAAAAAAAAGAGGGAAACAACAGGACCAAAATACCTCCTGGCCAGCACACAACATCCAGATAGAAGAGATTAACTACCCTCAATCAACAACCCCCCAAAAGTAAACAATATCCAATCAACTCAAACAAACAAGCTAATAGTAAATTGCAGCCCCATCACAAAGTACATTCCTACTTGTATATCACTTGTATATCAACGGAGGGCAAACCCCACTCTCTTCTAACGCTGATGATGTTACCCAGTTGGATCATGAAATGTTTGCAGGAAAACGACAAAACTCAAGAGAGCATCGAAGACCACGCAGACCTCTCCTCCTCTTCTTCCCGCTCTCCTCTGCAAACCTCCCTCCCTTCCAGCACTGATGACGTTACCTAGTTGGGTAAAGAAATGTCTGCAAGGAAACCACCAAACTCAGAGAGCACCAAGGACCCCACAGTCCTCCTCCTCCCTGCAAACCATCTTCCCTTCTAGCACTGACAATGTTACCTAGTTGGATTGTGAACTGTTTGCAAGAAAACAGCAAAACTCACACAGCACTAAGGACCCTGCAGTTCTAGTCCTCCTCCTCCTCCTCTCCGAAAACAACCTCCTTTTAACTAAAATGGCACCTTGAAAGCCGCGCTCGAGACACACCTCGAGAGAAAAACGTCAGAATCGAAGCCCAAACTACCGGATGCATTTATTCTTCCCGGCACCCCCAACTGCAACTCCAACCAGCCCCCCCAAGCAAGCTTGATTTGTAAATCTTCAGTCATGGCAAGCTACCTTTCTGCTGATTTAAGGTGCGCTTTGGAGGGTCTCTGGGCCCTGCTGGACGGGCATCCCTCCCAGTTGACCGGGTTGCGTTTTGCAGTGCCCCTTGGGCATCTATCGTTCAAGCCGCCTTTTGCTTTTGGATTTTCAGGTGGGAAGACACACGCGTGCCACGCCACGCCATGCCACGCCACGCCACCTTTCTGCACTATTTCTAGTTACAGACTTCCTGCTCGTTAATCTTCCGAGCGAGCCGGAGAGAAATACACATCGATGAAAGAAAAACCCTGCTTGTAACTCACACTTTCGGAGCGGGAGGGAAGCCAAGCGGGGATTTTCAAATCCCCGGACTGGTCAAGCCAGTTCGGTAACTCCGGAACTCAGGGCTGCCGCAGACGGTTGCTAAATAATTGAATGGAGTATTTAGAAGAGAGCTGGAAGGGACCTTGGAGGTCTTCTAGTCCAGCCCCCTGCTCAAGCGGGAGAACCTATGCCATTTGAATCAAGGGACTGTCCAGTCTCTTCTTAAAAGGGACGGAAGGCAAGACGAGGAGCAGTTGGCCCTAAGGCTACTTGCCGGCGAGACGTGCTCTAGGCCTTGCCGGCTTGGAAGAAGGAATCCTACACAAAAGGGGGGGGGGATGTTTCTATGGAGACCAGATTTCTTTGGAATGTTCCTCTGTTTCTAGGGAAATAGGCGACGGCAGGAGGAGGGGAAAAAGAAAAAGGCCCCAAAGGTTACCAATGAGGCTGTGTCAGGCCCCGCCGCGGCCGCCGCTGCTGCCGAGTCACCGCTCTGCGCTGCTGCTGTTTCCTCCTCCGGCCTGCACTGACATAAGATGGCCGCGGCAGGGCCCGGAACAAAAACCTCCCCAGTGTCGCACCGCTCCTATCTAGACTGCGACTAAACCCAACCTTTCCTCGGCGCGACTCCATTGGATTCAACCAGCGTCCGTCACACAAAGGCTCGCCCTGATAGGCTAAAAGGAGAAAAATTAGCGTGGGGCCACGCCCACTGACCTGGGGAATCTGCCTCCTTTTATGATGAAAATCTGATGCGGGGAAGCCCGGCCTCAGCCTTGAGGTAAAAAGAGGCGGCCCTTAGAGTATCAGGGCCATGTCCCTTCGAAACTTCACGCAAAGGCGGAGGAAATGAAATGCGCCCAGCAACGCCTTAAGCAAGGCATAGAAATGTGCTGCTCACTCCCGAGTTAGAGAGAAAGATCTCTTATTTAAAGGAACTGCAAGCAAGATAGGTATTTCAGCAGGAGAACTCTATAGAGATTTCTATAGGTCACGGTTGTCCCAAAGATGCTGAAAGTTGCCTCTTGAAAAAGCGCCTTTGGGACAACAACCATGACAAGGACGACTGAGAATCTCTATAGACTTTTAGCTATGCAATTTGGGATGAACACCCTTCGAATGGTGCTGGGAATATGAACGGATTTCCCAAAAAATTGCAGACTACAAGAACCATTAGCATTACTCAGGTGACCCTGAGGACACAGATAAATCTCCAAGTGCTTCAATGGCCCTCTAAAAAGGATGCAAATGAACAGCTGTCTGCATGGAATATAAATCCTTCCATTCTCCACCATACAGTCAAAGCTGAAGAAACTTCTTGGATGAGAAGTGAAGTGTCTTCAAAGAAAAAACAAAATCCAGTTGTCTCCTGAAAAAGCACCTTTGGGACAGCAAGATAAATGTTTCGCCAGTGTGGAAAACCCCCTATACTTATAAAAATTACCTTTGCTAGGAAGCAAGCATAAAAGCCTACAATATATTTTGCCTATCAAGGGTTTTGGAGTGTTAAAAGTATTTCTCTTATATATAATTACATACATTTATCCTTAGAACTGTATAATAGGACAAGTATAAATAATAATGGAAAAACCAGTTGCCCCAAATAAGTTATGGTAGGCAGCATTTCAATCAGATATCTCCACTTGTTTTTACCAAAACATGTATGTCCAGCTCAACCACATAATAGAGGTTATCTGTTATAACAAATGTTATCTGTTCTTGCACAATCCAGCAACCATTCGTGCTCTTTCATACTGGTGAAACCAACACCCAGTACTAAAGATTTAACAAGTATCGTAAGCGTTATGCTCAAATCATGCATGAGCAAAATGAAACCACAGTACAAATCTTTGGCAACAGTAAAAAAAGGCTCAGGCTGTCAACATGAAGTCAGACTGCACAAATCTGCACAGAACAAGTGTAATAATTGCTGCATACTTGTGGGTCAGCATTCATCATGGCTATTTGCCTTGACACAATTATAGGTTATCAAGGAATACAAATCATTGAGCTTTTATGCCTACTGGAAACTGATATTCAAAAATATCAAACCACATTCATCCCACCTCAATGCATTTACAAAATACTGTTCTATTCTTTCACATATCAGAAATACCAATTAAAGAAAACAAAAATGAAAAGATCTGTTCTCAGCATGTTTTCAGCTGCTGTAACCTACATCAATCTGAAGGGCTCAACAATATTACAAGTTAATTGACAAGCTCCCAGAAGTCTCTCTTATGCATAACCTGTATCTGAATAACGATTAGTCTGTCTTTCATCCCCAACTCATCCCAGTCTAAATCATACATCACTCTAGCCACTCTGTTGCATCTGATTAAGTGAAATGAGGCTTATGAAAGTTTATACAACTTTTGTAAGTTGTAAAAGTTGCTAACAAATGACATCTGAAATAATCATAGTGCTCAGCCCATCACACCTTACAGAGATATTATAATGACAAAAGTAAATGGAAAACACTGTATGTCACATGAAAGTCATAGAGGAAAGATGGGCTTTTAAGAGCCTGGATACTGTCATCCTTTAGGAAGGCCTTAAAAACTCTAGTTCTTGCCTGTCCTAGTGCTTACTGGAAAAGCCAGGGCTTCAAGTTTTGCTCATCCCCCAGGGCAAGTGTTTTGTCTGTCAATTTATTTTGCCTGTCAATTTATGCTAAAAGCTTAAAAAGCTGCCTTGAATCACTAGTCAACTGAGTGTATTTATACAGATAGTCCTCTTTTTATTACAATTAGAACCAGGATTGCTTTAATTAGTCAGCACAGTCATAAAGTGAGACATTACATGACCCCACTGACTTACATGGAAATTCTGGCACTCCCTGTAAGGTCATTAACCCAGAATTATGGGCTTTTAAGCAAGTTTTCCCCCCATCTCTGGCTGCCTGGCACTCTGCCTTGCAAAATGGAAAGCAGTCCCATAACTGCCTGGCTTTGGGACTACTTGCCAAGCCCTAGGAAGCTTCAGCCACACCAACGAACACCAGCAAGCATTTGTTTGCCTTTGTGCCTTCTCTTTCAGCTCTCCGTACCGATTGTCAGCCCTCTGAGGTAAGCCAGAAAGGAAATGTGACTTGATAAGATAATTCTACTTTATAGTAAATCTTCATTAACAGGATCTTGCAAGACTGAAGATCCAAATTTCCCACTGCCACTTTTAACCATTTGATCAATCAGACTGGGTCCTTCCTAAGTTTATTCCTCTAACTATAAAGCCCATGGAGGCACCCTTTCTCTTGTCTGATTGTTTCCTAGGCAGAATCTCTTTCCCTCGTTCCCCAAGGTCATTCACACATTCTATTACATCTACAGACTATCATCTATAGACAAAGCAGAAGTGGCTTGCTGTCTTTGCTGTCTCCTTTTCAAACTCATAGCCACCATGCTACATTAGGCACTCCTGCTTCTCCAGCAAACACTTCTATAAATGGCTCTCCAGAACACCCCAGCAGCACAGTGCCAAGCTACAGCACCCATGAAACCCCAACAAGTGCCACCAAGCATTTGTTCAGGCAGCTGCTTTCTCTCCCAATTCCCTGCACCAACCTGTTGCCTTTTGTGCCCAGCTATTGTTCCTGAAGGCTTCCAAAGACAGTGCAACATTTCAGAAGCACAGACAGCCACTCGTAAGGAATGTTCACTAGGGAATTGAGACAGCAAAGGCAATAAAGCACTTCTTCTTTGACCACAGCGCCTGGGTGCAAAAGGTCAGTATGGGGAATTGGGAGAGAAGGCAATTGGTCAAACAGATGCCCATGAAGATGGGGTTTCATGGGCATTGCAGCTTGGCACTGCACTGCTGCAGCAGGCTGGGGGAATCAGAAAAGGAGGAGTGCCTGGTATAACATAGTAACTGCAGGTCTGAAAAGGAGACGGCAAAGGCATGGAGCCACTTCTCCTTTGGTCACAATGGCTGCATGCCAAAGGCAACGGGTCAGTGCAGGAAACTGGGAGAGAAGGTGGATGGGTAAATGCTTGCTAGCACTTGCTGGGGTAGGATAGGGTGACTGAATCTTCCAGGGGCACAGCAAATAACCTCAGAGACACACAATTCTGGGGCAACTTACCGTCTTACAAGGCAGGGTGCAGGTGGCCAAAAGGGCATAAATCGGAGAGTGAGACAGACAGGTGTGAGGACTGGAAACACACACACACACACACACTATGTTGTAAGTGAGCCGACTGCCAAGTATTTTGATTACATGACCACAAGGGTGTTGTGATGACTGTAACTTTGGGAACAGGTCATAAGTCCTTTTTTCAGCACTACTGTTGCAACTTCAAACGGTTGCTGAAAGAATGGACGTAAGTCGAGGACTATGCAGAGTTAATAATAAATCTAATAAAAATAATTTAGAAGCCCACCACCAAAATAGCAATATGTGGCAGTAAGAAGCAACCTGGGAGCACAGCGAAGGTTCTCTCATGACAGTCTGCTATAACTCTAGGCACAATCAGCAATTATCAGTGACAAAGGTCCCTATTTAATGGGCAAACTGTTGGATTAGGGCTCAAGACATTTTTCAGTCATCTAGTAACCCTGGGCCAGACAACTATCTTTCAGCTTAACCCAACTCACCCAAAAGTATTGTGAAAATAAGATGGAGCTTACATGCTATGCATATTGTCCCAAGTACTTTGGGATGAATAGGTAACAAGAAACATAAAACAGAAATCATTTATTTTTAAAAAATCCTTTGTGTGTCGCTGTTTCCCTATAATAGAAGGCATAGCGCTCCTAAAGGGAATATTGAATGAACTCATGAATCACCTACAAAATCCAATGTACTTCTTTGCCAGGCTTTTAAGCCTGACAGATTTATATGTAGAAAAGTGGTAAGCTAGCTGTAGATTACTGTACCTCTGGACAACACTACACAAATTTTATGAACATAGAAATTGTTTTTAAGAATAGGGTTAACTGAATAAATCTCATTTTTTATTGAGCAAATTTATACGGCTGCCCATCTCACTAAATGTGACTCTAGGCAGCATAAAATAAAGCAGACAGTTAAATATTAAAAACAAACATAAATAAAAACCAAGACTGCAGGAGAATGGACAACATCCTAAATATAATACAGCAACATTGCAGGCTTCTGGTCCCCATGGAATCCCAAAGATGCTGCAAATATATATATATATGTTTTAAGGGCTTTCTATGAGGCTGATTGAGATGGGGCTAACCTTGCCTTGGGAAGGGTGGTGTTCCACAGAGAATGAGCCACAGCGGAAAAAGCTTGTCTCCTGGGTCTTGTCAGATGGAGCTCTTTAGCAGAAAGGGCATATAACATACCACTCCTGCCAGGTGGAGTTCACCTAACATACTAAGTCGTAAGTCACTCTTTACCTTCTGCAACAGCTGGATTCATACATCTTAAATTATGCTTGGTTTGCTTGGCACACAAACCCAACCAGTATCTTTTTCAGTTCTAGTATTTGATGTCTCTCTACAAAAGGCAGGGATTGAACTTGAAATTGCTGTCTTGGGTTCTTAATGGAAGAATACTGTGTAAAATTTTAAAATGTAGTCAAAAACAACATATAAATATATATTTCTAGATGTTTAATCTTTGTTGCATGATATATTAATATGCAAAATATGATACTTGAATTTAGCATGTTTGTGGAGCTCTGTAATTGCACAGCTCTAGAGATAACTTAGCAGAGATCCTTTCACGAGGTTTGTCACTTCTACAATTAGTATATGTGTATAGTTATAAATACATATATTACATACCCAGAATGTAAGACATACCATTTCATTTCCAGCTATGAATATGTATGCAAAAAATGAATACTTTTCCATATAAGATTTGATATAAAAATTAGCTCCACACATGATGCTAAGCCAAAATATGGCCTGCTTGATTTTAGGTTAGCATATTGTCCAAATCTAGCCATTGTGATTTTAAAAGGTTTATGGCTTAGCTTGCTGAACAAACAATTACCATTTATCCATATGATTAGCAAACCATGGCTTAATATGTTATGCAAACCAAGTCCAATTATTCTTCCAAAATGAACTTTTTAAAAAACTCAGAATGTCCAAGTGATAAAGGATATGTTTCCCCCAGATTTCAAACTATTTGAAAACTGGGGAAGGAAATGACGACCCCTTTCAGTATCTTGCAGAGAAGCCAAATGGACATTCACAAGGCCAATGTCAGCACAATATGATACAGAAAGCTGAGCCGCCCCCCAGATTTAGAAGGTATCCATCAAGCTATTCAGGAAGAACAAACAGCGGGTAAGCAAGAAAAGCACTAATGTTTATAATGTAGCTGCTGAAAGGATGACCACCTGCTGATATGCTCATAGCCAAAATGAAATTTTAATACGGCAAAGATATGTACAGTAAACCACTGACATGTGGAATGTCAAAGCAACAATTTGATGCTCTCAGAGCAGAAATGTGAAGAATGTAGACAGACATTCTGGAAGTTACCAAATAGAAAATGGACTGGAATGGATCACTTCAGAAGAACATCAGGTTTACTGTGGAGAAGAAAACCATTGCAGAAATGAAGTAGCCATCATTTTAAAATAAAAGGGTAAAGAGGTAAGTGTTTTGGTTCATCCTTCTACAATCAAACCTATCAGTATCACTGTGATCCAAGTCTATCCTCCAACCACAGGTGCAAAAGACTAGACTAGATTAGTTGGAAGGACCCTGAAGGTCTTCTAGTCCAACCCCCTACTCAGGCAGGAAACCTTATATGATTTCAAACAAATGGCTGTCCAAACTCTTCTTAAAAACTTTCAGTGTTGGAGCATTCACAACTTCTGCAGGCAAGTTGTTCCACAGATTTCTGACATCAATAAGGATGAGGCAAAGAAAAATATCCCAAAATGAAAAACCATAAAAAGATGAAGTGAGCATCCATTGACACACTGAAAATAACTAAAGAAAGGCAAAAATAAAAAACTACACAGAAAAATATGCACGCTGAGTTCCAGCAAAAAGGAGACAATCAGTTATATCTAAGGAAACTACGCAATTCTATGGGAAGGATAATAGATTTTTAAAAATAGAAATCAAGAGAACCACTCTAAAAAACAAAGAAGGGAGAGAAAAATGATATAAAGAAGAGGTGATATGGCTACATGAAAGAACTACACCAAAATAATTCCCAGATTGATATCTACAAAGGCCTACTTGCTAGAAAGTAAAGTTAGAACATAGAATCATAAGGCTGGAAGGGACTTTGGAGTGACTGATATAAAATAATTTTATAAGTTGAATAAGTAATATGCTGAGCAATACGCCGAATAAGCAATAATGGAAGACTTTAATATTCTATAAATGTTTGTATTAACATTAGAATTATGTAAGTTGGTTAAATGTAATAGAGATGATTGATAATACTTTGCCTACACTAAAGATATGAAATTTAAAATAGGATGATTGGTATAAAATGACATATTGAAACACTGAATAACTAAACAATGAAGGATGATAATTTATTATAAAGTTATGTAATACTATTAGAACTATATAATTTTGTTAAATGATAAATATAATTAATATCAATTTATTTGTATTGAAAGGTATGATACCCAGTTGCCACTGTTCACACAATGTTTGTAAAAAATTAAAAAAATTAAAACAAAAAAAAAAGGTAATCTTCAACTTATAGCAGTTAATTTAGTGATTGTTCAAAATTACCATGGCACTGAAAAAAGTGACTTTTGACCATTTAACATACATATGACCATTGCAGCATCCCCATGATCATGTGATAAAAAATCAGCCTCTTGGCAACTGACTTATATTTATGATGGTTGCAATGTCCTGGGGTCTTGTGATTACCTCCTATAACTTTCCGACAAGCAAAATCAATGGGGAGGCCAGATTCACTTTACAACCATGTTCCTAACTTAACATCTGCAGTAATTCCCTTAACAACTGTGGCAAGAAAAGTCATAAAACGGGGCATAACTCACTTAACAAATGTCTCACTTAGCAACAGAAATTTTGGGCTCAATTGTGGTCGTAACTCGAGGACTACCTGTACTAAAGAATGATCAAACAACCCAATAATTGCACGTATTTCAAATACTACTAATATGTTGTTCATGATTTTGCAATCCAGATTTAAGCAATGCACAGAATAAGAATTTGATAGAGGAACATATTAAGGTTGTATACTAAAGTATACTAAAGCCCTGTCCAGTCGCGTCCGACTCTAGAAGGCAGCGCTCATCTGTGTTTCTTAGCCAAGAGACATACAAGCTACATTCAGAAGTAGATGAGGCACCTGTGAACATATTGCCAACATTCAATGGATAATGAGAAATGCAGAGGAACTCCAAAAAGAGATCTACTTTTACTTTATTGATTATATACTATATACTATATAGACTACAACTGTGGATAGTCTTTTAAAACATGGAGGTATTTGGGCTATCTCATATGCTCATTGAAAAATTTATATCCCTTATTGACCAGAAAGAAACAAAACACAATACAGAATAATTAATGATCCAAATTTGGGAGAGGAACATATTAAGGTTCGATACTAAAGCATACTAAAGATAAAGGTTTCCCCTGTCCAGTCGTGTCCGACTCTAGAAGCCAGCGCTCATCTCTGTTTCTTAGCCGAGAGAGCCAGCATTGTCCAAAGACACTTCCATGATCATGGAATAACTGCATGCTAAGGCACATAGAATGATGTTACCTTACTACCCAAGTACCTATTTATCGACTTGTATGCTTTCAAACTGCTCATTCAACAGGTGCTGGAGCAAGTAACGGGAACTCCCCTGTCGCATGGCGCTCGGGTCTTGAACCCAGGCTGTCAGCTTTCCAGTTGACAAGCTCAGCATCTTTAACTGATGAGTCATCAAGTCCCTAAGGTTCTATATTATCGCTTTATTTCAGCTACTGTACTTGCATTATATGAGGAATACTGGACTAGAAGAAATAGAAATTGGCCTTAATATTTCCGGAAAAACATCAATAAACTTAATTAGAGTGATACAACTTTGATTGCTGGAAATGAGGAAAACTTAAAGAACCTCCTGTTGAAGGTGAAGAAAGAGAGAAAGCTAAGATTTTGTCAATAAGCAGCACTATGCAAGTAGATATATATTTGAAATAGTAAGAGATGATCTTCCTGTGTTTGAAAATTCACAGGAATGATAATTGTAGTAGTGACACAAAGTGATGTCTGCTACTTGGGCGATAAGTCATGACAATCAAGACGAAATATTAAACTGTGGAGATACTGCATCGATTATGAATATACCTAGCCATAGTTTTCCCAGTTGTAGCAAACAGATGTGAAAAATAGATTACCAAAAAGGCTGAACAAAGAAAAATCAACACCTGCAAATTGCAAGGGGAAAAAAGATGGCTGAAAATACCTTGAACTGTGACTTCTCGGGCAGCAATGGCCATTCACAAATCAGTGGCCAAATAGGAGCTGCAGAAAGGATCAGTTCCTCAGAATTTCTCTCTGGATTAAAGAGAAGGCAAGGATTGCCTGTGTTTAGATCCATCCAGGATCTCCATGCGAAGAGATTCTAAAGCAGCATTCTCCAGCAAGTTTGAGAGGACTGGGGGCCAGGGAATATTCATTTTGCCTAAACCAATGGTTCGGGTGCCTTTCAAAGAATCAGTAATTTGCTTGATTCCTCTCTTAATTACTTTAGGAAACTGCTAATTAGTATTTCTTTGCAGTTAAGAACCTTTTAAAGGATAAGCTGTAGTACATCACTGGGAAAACCTCCTTCTACTCTGGTTTGAAATAAGCTGCATGTAAATCTAAGGATTGAAAAAGAAAAAAAATGGGGACTGCAACATGGATGTTGGAAAGTTAAGGGGCTAGATAGACTAGAAAGAATATGTTCTGCAAGGTGTTTAAAACTTTATAAAAGGATATATGAAGTCTGTGAAATTAATTTTAAAAAATCGTCCCACGGGAAAGTTTTGTTTTTTGGAAAATAAACAAATGATAAGAGGAGACTTGAAGGATAGAACGAACGATTACTCTTAAAGAAGAGCATTCACACAATGGAGCAATACTATTTGTGGAAGAAACTAAGGCTGTTTAGGAACAATATACAGGTAGTCCTTGACTTACACAACAGTTCATTTAGTGACCGTTCAAAGTTACGACACTGAAAAAAAGTGACTTATGACTATTTTTCAGTTACAACCTTTGTAGCATCCCCATATTTATGACCATTGCTGTGTCCCAAGGTCATGTGACCACCTTTTGCAACCTTTTGACAACAAAGTCAATGGGGAAACCTGATTCACTTAACAACCAAGTTACTAACTGTGATTCACTTAACAACTATAGCAAGAAAGGTCATAAAATGGTGCAAAACTCTCTTTAACAAATGCCTCACTTAACAGAAATTTTGGGCTCAGTTGTCATAGTCAAAGTAACTCAGATGTTACTTAGAAGATAGTTCGCTAGTCTAGCAGAGTATATAGAAGAATAACAGGTTTTATTGGAAAAAATCCATATGGATTTGAATTTAGTTTTGGAGTTTTAAAAAATTCTGAATTACCAAAGTGATATGAAAATGATACTGTGGATCTGAAAATGGATTTTAAGAGGGATGTGGGAAAAAGTGCCAAAAATGATTTACGCATGACACCAACTGATGTCTTAATAATTTAAATAAATAATTTAAAGGGACATACAAAGAATAAATCAGAAGAATGACTTGGAAAGCCTTCCTATCTTGGATTTACAAAAGGAATGTCTGCAATCATGGAAACTCTTTCTAGGAAGAGACAAAGAGGAATTGCTCAAATTGTTCCTGAAAGGAGACGACTTTTGTTGATTAGGATTGAATGATATGGTTTTGCAGTTTGATTACTGAGAAAGGATGAGATATGGGAATACACTGAAGCCCTAGAGGTGTTAAATTATCCAAAGTGTTTATACTTGTGTGGAGGGAGGGGGAAGTAATCTATTACATACCTTCTTTTTCTTTCCTTTTTCTCTATCTTTTTTACTTTTCTTTCTCTTTTCTTTATGTTTAATATTTTCTATAGTTTGTATCAGTTTTTATCTTTGTACTTGTAATCTTTAATGAAATGTCTGTAAAAAAAAATGAAAACACCTTGGACTGCAAGAAGAATCAGTAAATACAGGTAGTCTTCAACTTACGATCAGAATTTCCATTGCCGAGCAATTCAATCGTTAGGCAAAACATCATGTGATCACAGTTCCAATAGTTCTAGTTACAGCTGTTAGGCCAGGGCAGTGTCTTCATTAGGTAAGAATCTCACACATCTCCTCTGTTGTGCTCGCGTTTGCTTCAACTCCAACCCACCTATCTACCCCCCCCCCCATCTCTGCCCTTTGGCTGCCCCGCACTCCGCTGCCTGCCCAACCCCCCCCCCCCCCCCGCCAGCAGCGGGCC
>JANHFL010003638.1:66830-80275 GCA_032468155.1 Oxyrhabdium leporinum | reverse complement strand
TGCCTGCAGCTGACCTATGTCATCTTCTTCCCCATGCTGCAGGTCCAGGATTTAGGCCCTGTGCTATGTGTAACAGGACAGTGAAGCCTTGTCTGCCAAAGAGAGCTTGCCAGACCTGGTTGGGAAGGAGGCAGTGGGATGGCAAGCTGTGGTGCTCTCCATCGCTGGGTGAGGCAGAAGAGCCGATGGCCGTTCCCAGACAAAGGTGGAGGCTCTGCAGGAGGCACTACTTGGGGGTGGAAACAGAACTGAAGGAAGCAGAAAGATGCAGTCTTCCCAGAGGTGCAGTGCACTCTGTTGGAAGCACTCCTGGAAAACTGGGCTGCAGTTTTCAAAAAGGAATGGAAGCAAGCCCAACATCTGCAGAGCCTACCCACAAGCCCCTCTGTTCATTCTAGGCCCAGCCTTCCTCCAGCAAACACTCACGAACAGTCAGCAGCTTCCAACAAGCTGAAGCCTGCAGATGGCTCTCCAAGGGCACCTGTGGTGTGCGCTCTTGCAACTCTCATAAAGGAAATTTGAACACTGGCTTCCTTCCTACATAGATAGTACTCAGTGTCTGCACACTTGGCTTTCTGAGCAGATAATATTTTGTCCACATATAAAGCTATTTAGGAATGAAACAAGAATTCACTGGATTAGACAAAAGATTCTCCATTCCTAATATTCCACTTCCATACTATCTGATCAAGTGCATCAGAACACTCACATTCACAAAGCCTAAACAAGTCAATTTTCCTCTATAATCTTCTCTCAGGGATTAGTTATTTAAGGCATTTGATCACTGAACATGGAAATTCCACTGACCATCACACTGAATAATTAAATAAAAATGTATAAAATTGTTCCCCCACAATCCTACCTATTTCAGTCATACCAGAACAAAACACTAATTGTTCTCTTCGGCCCCATAATCAGCACTTTGTCGTGCCTGCCTTTTTTCCTTTTAATCTGGGCAAGCATTTTCAGGAGTTGGTATGGCGATATATAACCTATTCCTGTGTAAAGAATCTGAATTATAAAGCATGAAAAATATCATTTTTATTTCCTACATTTATAGCCCACCTTTCTTTCAGAAGCACCATACGTAGTCTTTTCCCTTTTTCCCCCCCGCCACACCATTCTGTGTAGTCTGAGCTATCTGCAGTCATCAATAGAAGATGGAAGGGTTGGTGGTTAGCTTATTGTCACTCAGTCAGCTTCACGCCCAAATGGGAAGATGAACCCAGACCTCACCAATCACAGCCCTTCACAGCCCAACCAACTATGAAATAAAAGTTTACCGCCTTTTGTATAAATACTGACGTGTGCATATAATACATAAAATATGTCCGTTCTGGACTACTGTCATTTCTGTTTTGCCCATCTATTTGAACAATGTGGCTATTTAAATAGGAATAAAATGATTTCAGTTAGGAAAACAAGAGCCCGTTGGCATTTTAAGCCAAGAGATGCCAACTGGAAACCACCTAGTTCCTTTTCATCAGCCCTGAAAAGGCCCTATTTTGAGATGGAAAATATATGAACACTATGATATAAAGAGATTACAGCTATAAAATCATATTAGGGACCACACTTCTGGCTACTATGGGTAAAATCTAAGTTTTCAGTTATTTCTATCCATCTATGCTCATTGTTAATAGAGCATTGTATTTCTCCTCCCAAATGTGGGGCATCTTTGGTATTCATATAAATTTTCTGTGGTGCGGTTCAAACAAGGAATGTACCCACAAGATATATTACATTTGGTATATTATGATTATGACTCCCATGAATTGGGAGTAGTTTTTTACTGACAGGAGAATCCACAGGACAGGCCATGCTACAACTAACGCAAAGCTCTTTAAGTGGGGAATGGCTGAGAGCTCGCAATGTGACTGTGGTGCAGCAGAACAAACCATAACACGTATAGTTCAAGAATGCCTCCTCAGGAAATTTCAAGGTGTTTGGGATGATCTCACATAGCCACATCAGAAGCAGTGAGATGGTTAGCTTCCTTAGATATCAAATTGTAACATCTATCCCATTGCAATTCTATGGGTCTATATCATGGTGATTTTATTATGGTTTTATATTAATTTAATATTTAATCTCCTATATTGTATTGTCCTCCCTCCCTCTATATATCATATGGGGTGTGGCTGTAATGAAATCATCCCAGGTGCCTTGAATATATATATATATATATATATATCAACTAAATAAAGCTGTGATCCCAAACTTTTTAAAAAAAAAGATATATGGAGTCATCAAAAGATTGAGCATCCTGCCTTAAAGACTTTGGTTATAGCACTGTTTTTCAGCAATTTTTATCCTTCTTCCACAACTAGCTCCAACGGTGATGATTTGGGGAAAAGGTTCAGCCACAGACCTGCCCTTTGCTGGGAATAGGCTTAGGTCTATTTATTTATTTTTATCTGACCTTTATTATTCTATTAATTACTCAAGACAGTAAAAATACTTAATACTCCTTCCTCCTCCTATTTTCCCTACAACATTAATGCTGTGAGGTGGGTTGGGCTGAAAGAGAGTTAGTCACCCCATCAGTTTTCATGCCTAAAGTGGGACTAGAACTCAGTCTCCTAGTTTCAAGCTTGGTGCCTTACCCATTAGACCACATTCTTTCCCTGCTATTTAACATTTACATGAAACTTCTGAGCAAGGTCACCCATTGGCATTGGGTCAAGTATCATCACTATGCTGATGATACACAGTGGTACATCTCTGCCCCAGGTAGTGGAGTGTTTCTCAGTATCTGTAAGCTGTACATGTGTAGATGGGGAAGAACCAGATTTGGCTGAAGTCTGATAGAATGAGTGGCTGTGGGGTTTATGTCCCATCATATCTAGTGATTTACCCTCTTTAACTTTGGCTTACTCCCCATTAAGGTTGGTGGACTATCTGGGGGGGTCTTCCTAGACTCAAAGCTCCTGCTCAAACAGGGACTATTTTCAGTGATTCATATCTTACTAACCTCCTATTGTTGGATCTCCTATTATTCTCCCACAATTGCAATGTGCTCTACATGGGAATTCTTTTGAAGAGTATACAAAAACGTCAGCTGGTCCAGAATGCATTGGAATGGTCAATAATATATAGTACATCCATATAGCACTGCTACTATATGAGCTGCACTGAATCCCAGTGGTTGGTTGTTACCTTTGATGCTCGACATGAGGTCAGGTAATTTGTGGGACCAGATATCCTTGATAGTTTCTATCTGCCCCACCTTAATCTGGTAGAATGGGTATCCAGGTCCTCATGGTGAAACTGTATTACCTGGTGGGACCCTAGAAACATGCCTTCTCTCCCAAGATACCTGCCTTATGGAAAACCTTCCCTCCAGAAATACAAATGACCCCAACTCTATTGGCCTTGAAGAAAATGAGAAGCACTTGGTTTATTCCCCTAGGCAGAAGGGCCAAGATGTTGATAAGATCCAAAATTAAGGAGTTACACTAAGTTATCAGTCTATAGAGAAACTGTACACAATTTTTTTTCCTGATGCACGGTAACAGATCTTTGACTAAGGAGCAGCTATCTTTCCTGAACTAGCACAACACAATGAGCCATAAAATTTGCTGCAGACAAGGGCTCAAATAATATTTAGTTTTTATAAAAAAACATTTCAAGAAGTGAATAAGCAGTGAAGAGCTCCAATACATCTGCTTATCACTCAAGTTTTATTTTGCTAAACAGCATGTTTCCTCTTTAAAAGTCTAGGTTGGCTACTGACATTCTGATGGGGACCTCAGTCAACATGGCCATTGACAGCCACCAACCTCTATCCTAAAAGGACATATATTTTTATATGTCTTTATATGTCTTTGTCCTTTATATGTACAAAGAATAGTGTAAGTCTTCTTCCACCTTTTGAGGTGACATGTCAGAGACTACCCTCCAAAAGTTGGAGCTTGGTCAAAAACTAAACTTGATTTAAACTGACTTTTATTTAAAATGACTCTAGAGTAATCAGGTACAGAAAAGATTATTTCTACCCACTATTTAATAATCTTCTTTATGGATCACATTAAAAGTACAAATTTGGTAACAACTTATGGAAAAGCATTCTGGATCACTTCTGACTTAAAGCACAAATTGTATTCCGAAGTATTTTAACAGCTTATTAACAGATAGCCATTATTAACTGAACTATTCTACTCCACGTTAACCAGGTCAAATGGAAAATTATAATTAAAAATGCATTAAAAAGATTGAATGCATTCTATATTAGGGGGTAGTTATTCAAACCATTTTATGACTTCACTGAAAGATAGTAACACTGAAAGATAATAAGTCTTGTTTTCCTGAACAATACAGATTTACTCCATAGTTCTGTTAAGTTTAGCCTTAAAATATTAAGGAATCACTATATTCTGATGAAGATTGAAGACTTTATTAATCAACTATAAAGTTTAGTTGATAAAATCAAGATTTATTTTTTGAAATTCAAATGAGACCTCAGATGCTTTTCTTTCACAGGGCTTTTGCAAACTCTACTGAGATCGTGTCTGCAAAGTTTTTTTGACTACTGAGTATCATTTATACTGTTGCATACACAATAACATACTTCAGCCAAACACATGTATCTTGAGTTTAGAAGATATGCTTAGCTATAAGCCAACCAAATTCATTGTTTGTAAACCACGCCAGCCTGTTGCAGATAGGATTCAAGGACAGCATGCCAGGCAAAGCCACAAGCAGTGTCATATTCACTGTGCAGTTTTGTGTTTAAGCCTATTGTACTAATGTGACTTCACACCATTCCCTAGCAAGAGACTCAGAGGCTCTTAATATCAGATTTCCCTCTTGCCTCTGTCTTAAAAAAGAGACGTATACAAGTCAGAAACTAGCAGTCAAACTCTTTTCTCCTACAGATGGGAATGGACAGCAATCTCTAAAATAAAAGCTGTGACTGTGAAAGCAATTTTTGATCATCTAACAGCCTAATGCCAGAAAAGTAATTTGTACGAGGTCAATGCTTCACCGGAGCCTAAGACATGTCTGAAAATGGAGGAGCTAAATCAAGATACTTGCCTTCATTATTTTTCATGGATTCAATAAATCAGTATATATCAAGTACTGAGCACAGATATCTATCGCATATAAATTCCTTTGTAGATATGCAGGCAATAGGATATTTATAGGCTTTTTTAAACAACTGTTTTAGCATCAACAAATTTGCTTCAATGGCTGCCAGGTGAAAGAAGTGTGTGAGAAAGAATTGCAAGCTAAGTTTTGATCCTGAATATACATTTTTGTTTGGAGCCATGTATTCAGAAGCATAGATGCTTAATCTTAGTAGGCATATGCCTGTCTAAAATTATTTTCCCTCCATGTACAGAACTCCAACTGGCAACCTAGGCAGTCTAATTAAAAGAAATATCAGAGAAGTATTAGATTGGTCCTGCTCTCCTATGGTACACACCAGGACACTCTTACTCCCAGAGTTAAACAAGACTGCCAGTCTTCAGGTTTATGGGATCTATTTTGTTTTCTTATTAAAATCCTGTAGGTACACCAACTGGAGCCTGGGGCAAGAGTAACTGAATAGAGCTTATAGTCCTGCACACAAAAACTCGTTCCATGTGTGTCCAAATTTTCACTATTTCATCAGCATAATTTAAAGTGAGGCATTATAATTAAAAATCAAGAGCTTGCAAATCTACCACAAGTCACCTAAATTACCTAAAAGTAGATCCTTTTTGTTGGTATCTGGTTTAAAATTGCAAAAAAAAAAAACAGCAACTCTCATTATAATTACATATTGATAAAGAAAATTTCTCTTGCATTATTCTCATCAAGATTTCCTTAGGTATACCAAGTCTGGGCTGCAAACCTCCAGACAACTACTAGATGCCAGTAACCCTAATTCTTTTCTGTCATCTACTGGTTGTCCAAATTTCTGCAGCCCAGTTAAGTCTGCCTCATTTAAATTCACATTCCCTTCCTGACAAGCCTTGCAACAGAACCGATTACAACCCTTTGTCTCCTCCAAATACACAAAGAACGAGCGCCTGAGATCCAAGATGCTGTTAGAGGCTTCATACCATCACTAAGGCAGGGTTTTTGCTCCATGAGCAGAACCCAGAAAAAGGTTGGAAGTAAAAATATCTAGCACAGATTAAGCAATCCTTTTAAAGCCAGTATTCTCTTCACAGGCCAATGTGCCACGAATGTAATGCTGAATAAAGAAAGGGATCCCACTGATCACCAGAGAGAGCCAGAGCAGGTTGCTTTGCTGAGGCCAGTTTTTTCTCACATCCAAACTTAGCTTGTCTCTGGGGTTTTTTGAGAGATTATTCCCTTTTTTTGCTTAGGAGATAGTGAAGTGCCCTGACCACTGATGAGTCTCATATCAAGAATATGAAACGTTGTGGATTGTCCCGAGCTAGATAAAGGGGAGTGACTAACCTTCTCGCTATCTTATGCATGTACTGTATAAGCATCTGTCTATTTCTTTATTATCTATCTATCAACGGAGCACAGGATGGCCGAGCTGGGGAAAAAATGCTTTCGGTAAACCCATCCATATTGCTCGAGCCCACCGTAAGAAAAAAATATGCCCAGCTGGGAAATACGGGGGGTGGGGGGAAGTGAAACAAACAAACAAACACACACACACACACACACACACACACACCCTGCAAACTGCATGACAGGCTGTGAACTTTTCTTCCCCGGCCATACCTTTTTCAGAGACCTTGATGCCCCCCATCAGCAAAATGACCTTGTGCTTCAGCGCGCCGCCTCCGCCCCCCACGCTCCTTCTCCACTCTCACCCTTTCCGCCCATCATTTTATCACCATCGCTGCTAACCGACGCCCCCGCGCACCAGAGGAGAAGGCTGGCCCTTGTTTGGGCTTCTCGCCCCTTCCCTGCCCTCTTCTTCATGCCTCTCCCGGTTCGGAGCTTACCCCCCCACTCTGGACCGCCTGAGTTCCAACTCCGGCTTCTGCTCCCGCCGCTACAGATGCCTGCAGGCCCTCGTCGCCGCCTGCTATGAAGAAGGAGTCGGCCTAGCTCATTCAGAGATAGAGGGGAGAAAGGTGCCTCAGTCCTCCGTGAGCGGTGCCATCCGCTATCCTGCCATCCATATAAGTATTCCTGTGCAGTATTATGACGAAATGCTATTTTTTTCTGTGGAGATCCTTTTTTGGAAAAAAATTGCTGGGTTGAAAGAAGAGGACTCAAAGCAGGGATTCTCCCCACCACCACGTTCGGAATGGTGGAGCTCAGCGAGCGCAAGGCTGCTTGGGCAATGTAGTTTATAATCGGCCGGATGGGTAAGCGAGCACGTGGCTGCTGAGATCGCGTGAATTGAGGGTAAATCAGACGAATGGTCATTAAAAAGGACTGAAGCAGAGAAGGATCGTTAGCGGGATGAAACGAGCAGGAGGACCGAATAAGATCAAATACAGAAATAGGCATCTAAATGAGAAGCGTTAAAATGAAGGAGCATTGGACAGAGGGGCATAAGAGAAGAAGAGGATTGATGGGAGAATTTGGCAGGTTCATTTGAATCAGATAACATATCCTCCTTTGAGGGCCTTAGGAAAATAGAGGATGCTTCTGAACCCGCATAGAATGGTTTCTTTATCCTTTGAATAATTATAACCACTTGGGATCATCACTTTAGTGTTGAAGAAGTGGCATCATTTGGTCCACATGTTTTCTTCAGGTAAATTCACCTTTCACATGGAGGCATATGACGGGGCAGGGAAAATATAGCTTAATCGGAACCAAAAATGACTAGAAACTTGTATGCAATACCAAGGTTCTGCTTTTTAATGTAGATTTATTCCAAAGCACACACAATAGCTTGATCTCTGCTATTTGGGAACCAGGAAATGCTTCCAAACAAAGTATCCAAACTATTCTGACACACCTTTTGCTTTGATCTGGAGATGTATGAAAGACGGGTAATTCTCAGATATATGGTCCTAGGTAAGAAGGTTGCTGGTTCTGGTTACAACTGAACTATCTCAAGGTGGGTCAACTTGATTGATAGGTAACAGTATTTCATGTTCTATTTGAATTCAAAAGGATTTTTTTAAAAAGTCTATAATATGTATTGTATATTTTGCAAAATTCCTCTTCTCAATTGAGAGGCAAACCCAGTTTTCTTCCTGGTGTGTTGAACAAAAAATGTTGGAATCTGTAGTTCAACATGTCTGGAGGGAAGTAGGTTGCATAGGATGGCAAGGATTTTTTAAAATTTATTTAATGTGATCTTCATTTGTTTTAGAACGGAACAGTCAGAACATGTGATTATTCTGAGGTTTCTCCATGTTTCAGTTTCAAGATATTTTCTTACTGGGAATCGAAAGTTAGCTTTAATATAGGATGACTGATAAGCCATAGTTGGAAAGAGGTCTAAGCACTGTAATGTATTTAAGCTGCAATAACCCAACACTTAACTTGGTCACTAAATCTAGTTAACCCGTTTTCTAGGTATATACTTTGGACTGAACTAGCCAAACAGACTAATCAAGGCTAACACTCAGATTTCACAATGTGTGCAACTGTAACTGCTAGGTCTTTTTAAGTAGCCTGAATGAATGGGTTCTGTTGCCTGAATAAGTGTGTTCTGAGAATACAATCTTGTATTTTTCAAAGCAGGAATATTAAAAATAGATTCTTACTCCTCTCCCCAAATCTGTTTGGGTATTTTTGAGGTACCTAGATGATAAATTCATCACCAAGAAGCACATTTTTCTTTTTTAAAAAAGACAATAATCAGAGAAAGACCCTGTTTATTTTCTTTCCCAGAGCTGCCCCAGGGGAGGGAAAGACAGCACCAGGAGAGGGCAGCTAGGATTTTCTGTATTAAAATAACATCTTCATAAAACATGCAGCTGGCCTGGACATGCATCCCACTTACTCCATTCCCTCCTTCCACAGTCCAGCTGAGGTTGAGATTCAAGCTAACAGAGTAACAATTCATCATCACTCCCTTTCCAAGCTGTCCCTGCTGTTGCTAACAATTACATGTGAGACCAGCACTGCAGAATGGGTAAAAAGCTGGAAAATTGACCTCTGACTTGTGGAATGGACTGTCTTCTGACTCTTGCTTCGCTAACTTGGCATTACCCTCTTTTCCATTCTCTTTGGATAATTTTTGCCAGCAGTGTAGGCGTTCTTAGTTCCTAAGAGTATCTACAAGTAGGAGGTGAAGTTTTTTTTCCCTTTTTGGCTTTCCACCCTGAGGGAAGCAACTGTGGATCAAACTCTGCTGTCTTCTAAGCCCCCATGAAACCACAGAGGCAGGGATGCACAATATTGTGGGACCTTGGTCTTTGGACCTGAGAGATACTGTTACTCAGCAAGGCATAAGGATTCATTGCATGGGGACAAGTAAAGCTGGAGGACAAGGGCCATGGCTTGTACTGGCTACTGGGAAAGGCTTCAAAAGCAGGCCTATGCTCCCATAAAGGTATGAGGTGTATACTGCGTTTGATGACAGCTGAAAATTGTCTAGCTAATGGTGCCTCTGATCCTCAGGCTTTATTTCCTATATACAATACATAACTTGATGTGGTTGATTGGTCCTGATGTCCAGTCGCCTGTCCATCAAACCAAGTAGTTCCTGACCAATAGGCAGGAATAGGGACATGGATAATACCACTGTGAAGCTCCCCCATGCTGCTATCCGACAGAACCCTCCCCTTCGCGGAGCAGAGTGTGTTGATCCAGCAGAGAAAGCATCAGGAAGCAAGAGCAATTATTCTCTCTGCTCAGCAGCTACTTCTGTCTTGCTCTCTTGCTCCTCTAGTGAACATGGAGTCTCCAAATGTTCAGCCAGTCTGGGAGCTTCAATGGTGACCTCGTGAGCCACGCTCATAGAGGTACGAGGAGTAACAGGGAGCCGGCCACTGACATCTGTGGCCCGGAGACGTTGCATGAATGTAGTGACTCGAATGGCTTTCTGCAATAAGAAAAGCAATATCAAGAAATCGCATGACATGAGCATCTGAACTGCTACCCTTTTTGGTTCTTCATCCAAGTACCAAATGATGCTGGCTCTTGAATGAAGAACTGGTACAGATTTAAGGCATCTGCAGCTTGCAACTGCTGTAACTAAAGAAGTAAAATGTTGGGAAGCAGGAACATGGTTTCCTTTTCTCCTCCTTTTGTAGCCTTACAACAGCAGCAATATATTTGTGCTAATGATTTCCTTAAAAACTGATTCTAAAGATTCATAGAAGAGAAGAATGAAAAACGTGGTTGTATTTACATGTCCTGTAAGCCTTGCATGACTTGAGGCCAGGCTGTTTGAAAGATCAAAATTCTTTCTCAAGAGCCCGTCTCTAGGAATCTTTCCTTCTGCGCCATCACCACTTAAGACACTTTTTCCCTACCTATTTCTTAAAATACCTTATTTTCTGATTACTTGCCATATTTCCCTTTGTTATAAATCATAGAGTTGGAAGGTCATCAAATCCAACCTGCAAACTACAGGATTCCCTTTACTATCTCTGTTAGATTACTATCCAGCCTCTGTTTAAAAACCACCAGGAAAGGAAGAAACCACTCCATAGGGCAACCTCTTCCACTGACTGACAGCTGTTACTATGTAGAAGGTCTTCCTCATATCTAATTTGTATCTACTCTCTTGACGTTTCAAGCCCTTCTCTGGATTTGCTCCAATATATCAGTCTTTTTTGTAAACTGATATAGAGTATATGGAATTGATTTATTTGAATGACTCACCCTCCATTTGGCCTTGGCAAAATTTTTCTCAATCTGTGCACAGACCCCTTCTTTGAGGTTCTTTTCGGAAGCAATGTTTCCAGATATCCTGAGAACAAAGAAAGAATGCAGAATTATGGCTTAGCACACACAGTGAGGGGTGAAGAATTATCTAAATCAAAGAGGGAAATGTAAGTAGATTTTCAAAATCTAGGAACAGTTCAAGAGGTCTGTATCCAATTTTACAAATTGTCTATTTTAGGCAACTCATCTAACATTTAGAAGAGGTGTTCCTAAATATATGGAATATATTTTATGTAGAGCAATCTTGGCTTATGTGCACCTCCTTAGAGAACTTAATGCTTGTTCTCTATTCCTGCACCAAGATTCTTTTATCAGAGGTTTTATTTATCCATACTGATGAACCCCTGAATGATCTTATTTAATGCCATTAGGAAAGAGCTAAGAGCAAACCATAAATTTGTAGCAGAATAGCAGAAAAAAATGACCACTGAAACATGATAAACTGAGTTTTTTAACAGAGGTGCACACTGAGAATTTAGGGATATGATTTGCTTAACAAATTGGTTTAGCATCAAAATTGAGATACAATACTGATTTCCTATTTATCAAGTTAATTCAGGAATGGCTTTATTTATGTGAAAAAATGTGCCTGTCACAACAGCAGCTATACCAGACACTACGGTAACAGTTTGTAATGGTTTTTATTAAAGATACAGTAAAAATTTGCTAGAGTTGCTCACTTCCTGTATGATAAATAGGGCCTGCCTTAGGAGCTGGCTGTTTTTCTTTGCATGCCTATCAACTATAGGGACAACAGGCCAATATGGACATAGATGTAAGCTTCAACAAATTAGGAACAAAAGTAGAAAACATAGTTTTATTTCACATGTTCCTCCTCCAAGCTGGTCAGGGCAGTGATTGTGCTCCACCCATTTCTTTTCTCATTGCAATAATTCTACAAAATAGAATAATGCAGATATAATGACTAGCCTCAAATCATTCAATGACTTCATGGCAAACCACATATTTGAATTTAGTCTTTCCATTGCAATACTATTTTGGGAGATAGAAACTTGCAGATTCTAAGTAATTGGGGTTGGATGGGAGAAGAACAGAGGGAATGAGTTGGGAAGTAAAATGGCCATATCTTTAAAAATATTTATTCTTGCCCTATTAGTATTGATACTATTACATGTCATACATGTGGTATACATAACTAGGTGGGTGATGCAGTATAACACGCAAGCCACTTTAGGTCAGGCATGTGTACATTTGGTTACAGGACCTCACAGAGGATACATCTGCTCCTGTCTGAAAGAGTTCCACTCACCAGATATGTCCCAAAGCTTCTTGGGCTGTGATTCGTTGGTCCTGATCTACCTCCATTAGTCTCGACACCAGCTTTTTAGCTGCAAGAAAATAAGAAAAGATAGGGAATTAGACAACGTTTAGGAGAATCAGGTGATCAGTCTTAGCACTAGATTTTGGATCCACATTGCAGGAAATGAAGAGGAACCACAGTAAGAAAGTCGAACAGATTAATGCATGGGGAATTGCAGTTTTGAATATTCTGTTTTCAGACAGGAAACTAGAATAGCAAACAATAGGCAGAGTTGCAGTCTCCCTCATTGTGCTTTTGCTTTCTTAAAATCAGCAAGCATTTTCCTTTTCATAACAGCATCTCCAACTTGCAGAGAAGGATTGTCTTCAAGGGTGTCCCATTTCCTCCTGTCCTGTTGTGGTACATAAGAACAATTCCATGTCTATGGGAGAGAAGCTAGCGAGACTGGGTAGTGCTTACCAGCGACGGAGATATCGTCCCAATATGGAGAGTCAAAATCATACTCCCCAGCCAGAATTTTGCGGAAGATTCGGCGGTTGTGACTGTCGCTATTTTCGTCATCTGTGTCATCATAGAAGGGGGGGTTCCCAGACAATCTGTGTTGGTAAGGGAGGGAAGAAGAAGTCATGAAAACTACAAAGTTATTTTCTTACGTAGCGTTTATGCTTCTATAATCAAATATGCTGGTCAACTTCTTGTGCTTTTTCAACTTATTTTTCAACTTGTCCCAACATGACTCTTAGGCTTCACACCCGAGTTTGGCAGTAAATCAAAGGTCTCCAGTCCCTTAATGTTAATTCAGGTCTAAGCTAGGTTTGGCAGAAGACACAGTTTGGCTAGTTTAGAATCTTATTGCAGACAAGAATGAAGCCTGAAACACAACTGTTGGTACCCTATTACAGTGCAAAAAAGTCAGAGATTTCTTTGTGTCTATGTTCCGGAATTTAAATACTGAACTTTTCCCCTAATCCTAAATAAATATCAGGAGGGGGGTGGGGTGTATGAATGAAATCCTTCTCCCAATCCCTCCAAAGGATACATTGTTGAAGTGGCTAAAAAATGTTTACATAACAGCCCCCTCTAGCCTGGGAGCTGCTGGCTCTCACCTCACTCCTTGGAATGATGTGCTTCAAGTGTGCTCGATTAGGAGGGTTATTGTGTCTGCCTAGCATAGCATGCCTAGGCTACAGAACTCCTGATAACCATTAGATGGCAGCAAAGAATTCATTTTTTCCATATTACTTCTATTTAGCAGCTGTTGCCTAGCTCTGATAGTCCTAGCAACTGCAAAGAGATAGACCTGTCTTTTCTCTGTACATTTTGTCATGCAGGCGCAGGCGTTCTCTCTCTCTCTCTCTCTCTCTCTCTCTCTCTCTCTCTCTCTCTC
>JANHFL010003638.1:56594-66730 GCA_032468155.1 Oxyrhabdium leporinum | reverse complement strand
TTTATCTCTCTCTCTGTCTCTCTGTCTCTCTTTCTCTCTCTCTCTCTCTCACACACACACACACACACACACTAATGGAACTCACAGAATAAACATGATAACTCCAACAGCCCAGCAGTCAACAGGACGTCCATAGCGTTGCCGAGCAACCACTTCGGGAGCTGGGAGGGTAGACAAATGGATCAAAGACAACTATAGAAAATGTGAGCAATATATATCCCGCACAGCAAGAGGTAGATGCTAGGTTTGCTATTTTCACATTTCCCAGGAGAACTCTGTCGATGCACGGAAGGCAGAAATTTAAGAGCTGAGCTTTTCTATCTTATCTTATGGAAAGAAAAACTCCACTTGTTGAATTTTTGCCTGTGCAGTTCTTTTTCAGGACAGTTTGCAACTGTATGGAGCTTTTAGTTTTCAGCCCAATTATTACAATGTAGCAGAGAGAAAGTATCCCAAGTCTGAGATATTGCTTCTCTGTCCAAAGGCAAGTACATACCTAAATATTCAGGTGTCCCACATGGTTCTGTGATGGCACCATTCTCAAAGCGTGAGAGATAAAAATCCCGCAGAACCACTTTTGAGCGGTTATTCTGGTTGTAGTACATAAGATTCTCCAGCTGAAAGAAAGGGCTCCAAATTAGCAATCTTCCTTGCACTCTCCTTCACAACAGGGAGCACACACACACACACCCCGCCCCGTTCATGAAAATATCAGCCCACGTCTTCCAATGCTAAAAGGACAGCTATCCCAGATAAAACCACTAGAGGGGACAGTTGCTCTGAAAAAATGTTGGTTTTAGCATTCCGTGCTGTTTCTTTACCTTTAGATTGCGGTGAACAATGTGCAGATTATGTAAGTAAGCCAATGCCTCCAGCACTTGCCGCACAACATTGCTGGCATCCTTTTCTGTGTAGTAGCCCTGGTCTAGGATCCAGTCAAAAACATCGCCGCCAGTAGCCCTGTAGGGAATACCACAGCCAGCTTGACAAGTGGAATTGAGTAGACCCCAGATGGCCACTCAGTGGCACACAAAAAGATACAGGAAAGGCTCATCCTTTCCTACCATCTACTGGTCATCTGGACTCCTGCAGCAAAGCTATGGTATGCTTCAGTAATAGGCAAAGGGGCAGTGCATATCATGCCAGGGTAGAGCCTGACATGCGTAGAGTCTCTGTTCAGAATGCTAAACGGGAGCAATCTGAAGGCGGGGTGAATCACACTTGGGCTGGGCTATTTATCCACTAAGCCAAGGCTTGCTTAACTATCATCTGTTATAAAAAATATTTGGCTGCATTTACATAAACCATATTTACAAACCACAATTCATTGGTTCAGTTTATCCATCGTGCTAAAGTATAGTTTGATTTTAGTTTGGGGCCCGAGTGGCAACCTTCTCCATCCCAAAGTTGACTTCTTCCACATGTGAATGGCTGCAGTCCAGAAGTTTGTGGATGCAGCCAGGGCAAAGAAGTGGGCAGCTGCAATTTTAAAACTCCCTTTCATGTCATTAAAATGTAATTCAAGTTCAATTATTTCTATGATTTCCCCTTCATGTGTAGAATTATTCTTTCCTGTTGCGTTAAAAACTATGATTTGGTGATAATCTTAGGGAAGGCTCTTTGTTTGGTCTCAAGTCTTCCGAGAGCAGCTTGGGCCCCCCATGCACCCTTGGTTTGGTGTGTTGAGTAATCCTAGCCTAGAAATGGAAAGGCCTCAATTCATATCAGCCACAAACATCTCTGGTTTCTTTGGGCCAATAACATCTTCCCTGATTAAACCATCTAATAGGATTGTTGTGAAGAAAAAAATGAGGGTATATGAAAGCTGCATATGTTATTTTGATTTCCTTGGAAAGATATAAATACAATAAAGCTGGCATTTCAGCCTGGGGGGGGGGAACATATCTTCAGTACATTAATATTAATGTTCTGTATTCTTTTTGCATATCTCATTTATCTATCTATCATCACTTCTCAGTCAAACTTACAGTTCTTGGATAATGTAGAATTCCTTCCTCGTTTCAAATGTGTCAATCAGTTGTAAGATATTGGGGTGATTCACCCTGGAAGAGAAATGTAGAGAGACCTCAGTTTCCCGTCTTCCCCTTAGCCCAGTCATCGTAATTCTTCCTGTCATCAACTTACCTGGCCTGTGATATCCTCCATCTCCTCCCCGCTGAGATCTTTTTTGCGTTGCCCGTTTCCCTATTGACTGGCTCTGTTGTTTGCCTCCCAGAGTTCATTTCTACAGAGACCAACCAAGTCAGCAGAAATCTCAGCCTGCCCTAAGGCTATCTCAATAATTCATGCCTGGCCTTTAAACAGTAAAGAAACTTAAAGCAGTTCTTGTGATGCCAGCAGGTCAGGAAATAAAAGGTGTTTTTTTTTAAAAAAGAAAAAGCAGCATTAGTTACAACAAATGATGGGGACAGAGAAGGGAATGTTCATCCTTTTTTTGAGGAACCTCATTCTTCCTTGTCATTGCTTTACTTTTTGCTTGCTTAGATAACAGCTGTTGGACTCAAAGCACTGGAGATGAATTTAAAGCAAAAAATTGACCTGTTTTCTTTTTTACCACTGGAAATACTACCTTTTTAACATTCTGAAACAAAAGTTAAACGTGACACACACCCTCCCCATCTGAGGACATTTATCTTTGGTATCTGATTTGTGACTTTATTGGATGTTGTTTTTTGCTATTGCATACTGTCCAATATTTTGCAATTGGAGGAGAATATTAGCATTTTTAAGGAATGGAATGGAATGGAGAGTTTTGCTGTAATTATACCTCAGTTGTTTATGTGCTATTAAAAAAAGAACAGAAACAGAAATATTTCCCAAATAATTTGGCAGTTAATAACCTTGCTATTGTTAAGACTATCATAAAAATGTATTAAACCTGTTGGCATTATTTAAGAACAACCAAAAAAAACCCACCTAACAAGCCTTCAGAGTATCTTAACTGTTCCAGCCCAGCATTCTTCTGGGCAGAGAGATCTGATATGGTTCCTGGGATCTGTTGGAGCCCCTCCTCCAGCTTAGGAATGACGACCTGGAGTGTTCCTGCCATCCCTTTGACCTTTGCTTTCCACATCCTCTCTAGTTCCTCCTTTCAGGCCCTGGTACCTCTCCAGCCTTCATGCTCCTTCCTGATGTCTACGATGATTCTCAATCACCCAGGCCATGGTTGTCTCAAAGGTGTTTCCCCCCCCCCCCAAAAAAAGGCAACTGGATTTTCTTATTTTTTTCCTATGAAAAGATGAAAAGCAAAATGTTTTCAAAGGGAAAAATAACACAAGCAAGTTGGGGGGGGGAGCACCTTGAAGTTGCTGTCACTTGGCACTGCTACATTTATCACAAATGCTGTCTTCTGTGCCTCATCTACTACAGGTAGTCCTCGACTAACAACTACAATCGAGCCCAAAATTTTTGTTGTTAAGTGAGACATTTATTAAGTGAGTTTTGCCCCATTTTACGACCTTCCTTGCCACAATTGTTAAGTGAATCACTGCAGTTGATGAGTTAGTAACCCAGTTGTTAAGTGAATCGGGCTTCCCTATTGATTTTGCTTGTCAGAAGTTGCAAAATGTGATCACTTGGCCTTGGGGCACAGCAGTGGTCATAAGTATGAATCACTTGCCAAGCGTCTGAATTTGGATTACATGATCATGGGGATGCTTCAGAGATCATAAGTGTGAAAAACGGACATAAATCACTTTTTTCAGTGCCATTGTAACTTTGAACGGTCACTAAATGAACTGTTGTAAGTCGAGGACTACCTATAGAACGATGTATGGGTTGATTGGCCAGTACCTGCCTGCCTGTCTGAATCTGCAAATCTTAGTCCTGTTATTCTCCATGATCTTCTGTGGAATCTCACATCTGGACTTGAGAGGGTCTAGCTCATACACTGCAGATGTTCCTGTATACAATGCCAGCTACTTGGCGTGCTGTTCAGTGTATGCTGTTCCTGCCACTGTGTATTGGATTGAAATCTCTCTGTACCTTGGGCGCTGCCTAGTGTGGTAGAACCTTGCTTCTAGGGATCTGTTGGTTGCAGGGAAACATATACACTGGGAAACCTGTAGTTTTCATTGTTACTCTACTGCTGCAAATATATATTGAGCTTTGATTGGCAGGGAGCCCCCTCCCCCTCTTTTGCCAGTTTCTCCAGATCTTAAGGCCAGTTCTTCTATCATTTTTATAGCCAGAGATTTGCTACAGTGGTCCCAGGATAGGGTTTTAAGCTGAATTTTGCTCAGTGACTCTCTAGAGGATACCCTTGGAACCACATTTACATTAGATTGGTACAGTGGACAAAATGTGGGATGTAAATGAGTAAACGTACACAGTAGTCCGTTGTCCTATGTCACTAAACAATCTGAAAAGAGAAGCCATTCTGCCATCCCCGACTGACCAGCATTGACCCACTTTCCAGTGGGAAAGATCAGCATTGCAACGTTCCCAAGTTAGGCTGGGAACGGATGCTTTAGCAGTTATCCATAGCAAGCTGATCAGAGGATTCTCATCCAACCTTGCCTGATCTAAAGTTTAGCTATCTTGCACAACTCTTATCTGATCGCATGTTGATCATGTTTTTCCCGTAGATGCAATTTTCATTAAGAGAATATTTTTCTACTCTTCAAAAGTAGTGATAGGGGAAAGCTGTAGTGAACAATTTCCTATCTAGTGGTACAGTTGTTAAAGGGCACGGAAGCCTGCCAGGAAAACAAAGAAGCAGATGGCTCCTTAATACCTCAGCATGTTTGCTGCTGTCTGTTGTTTTAATTTCCCCCAATATTTTGGTCTCTCTCTGTTCCCTTTCTCATTACTCCAGTGCGCTCAAGTTCCTTCCCTGTACATCTGTTATCATAACTGAACATATAGGCTACAAGTTAGCTAAAGTGTCTCATTATAGACACTCTTCAGTTTAGGTATCTGAAGATGCAAAAATCTGGACAACCCCTAGATCAGGGGTGTCAAACTCATGTAGTCGGGGTGGCGTCATGTGATGTATCGGGACTTTTTTCCCCCCTTCGCTAAACCAGGCGTGGTCGTGGCCAGCACGTGACGCATCTGGCCTGCGGGCTGGGAGTTTGACAGCTGTGCCCTAGATGATAACAAAGCATGGCCAGCTAGTGGCCATTTGGGTATATGCAACCCAGATGTGGTATATCTAATCCATTTGGCAGTTGCTATAAAAAAAGGGGTATCTTTATTTAGAGTGATACAGATGGTGACTCTTACTGAAATTCCTTTTGCTACACAAGGATGCAGAAGGGTAATGTCAGTTCTTGCACATGCGTGTACACATATACACACCAGGAACCTACATTTTTAGGATGAAGATTTCATTCTTGGCTGCTCTTCGCACTTTGCGTCCATCTTTCTTGAGAAACTTCTTGCAGATGTACAGCCTGTCTGTTTGTCGTTCACGGGCCACACAGATCTCACAGAATTCCTTCCTGTGGAATAGTGATCAGAAAGAACCCTGATTGTTTTTTTTAATGGTTGGCTTGATGTTCTTGATATTCTGTTTTGTATAGTTACCAGCCAAATATGGTTACATGGTATATAGCCAAAATGGAAAGAGAGGTCCAATCCCTGTTGTTTATTCCAGCATCAAGTAATTAAAATTGTTTTAGCAATCAGAATTAGTAGACAGTGACAAAACTATATTTTACATGCTCTCTGGTCAGGATCAAAGAAAGCAAAACAGAGCAGAGATTTTAAAGCCCAATATGATCACCATTTTTCAGCTTTGCCTGCCTCATGTGCTTGGTGTAGGAATATGATGTGTGTGTGAAAGAGACAGAAGAGCCTGTACAGTGTTTTATTCAGCAAGGACATAAAACAG
Source organism: Oxyrhabdium leporinum (assembly GCA_032468155.1). Taxonomy (NCBI): domain Eukaryota; kingdom Metazoa; phylum Chordata; class Lepidosauria; order Squamata; family Cyclocoridae; genus Oxyrhabdium; species Oxyrhabdium leporinum. Next base: position 60,873 of record JANHFL010003638.1, on the reverse strand, counting down.
AATCACCTCTAAAGAAAAGTGGACTTCCTAACTTTCAACCTTATCACCGGCATTTATCTAATTGCTGACTGGAGTAAGAACTTCAGATTTCAACTCTTCTTTGGGCTCAGTTTAACAGAGGTTGAGTGACCTCACGGGAATCCTAGCACAGAGTGGGATTCTTGCTTATGCTCTTAAAGCTGTAAGATATCCTATATGGAAAATATTGGACTGCGGTTGTAATTTTTAGCTATACGTAGTTCTTGACTTATAGCCATAATGGAGCCCAGAACCGTCACACAACACTACTACATGATCAATGATAATGCAAAAACACCACAGGGGCTCCACCAGCTAATAACCATATTAACCGTAAACTGAACCAGATTTTAAGGGATTTCTGGCCTTTAATGTTATTCCAGAGGGTGTGGGTCACAGTAGAGAACATAGAGGAATTGCTCTGTTAGAATAGTTTTCTAGTCCTTTTAACTCTTCTATTATTAACATGATTATTAGTTTTGGTGATCTGATATTAGCAATACTGTTGTGTGCATTGATATTATCCCTCTGTTATTCATTGAGCATCGTAATCTTTATGTTGAAAAAGTTTGAAATTGAGTTGTGTTATATTATAAATACCATATGGCCTAGAAGACTGTCTATTTGGCAGTCAGAATGGGAAGCCATCTACTAGCTATTGCTCATCCTTCTCAGCAGCCAGTAATGCAGCTGCAATCAGATAAGCTATTTCACAGCACCCATGTTGCTGTTTCTTCCTCCTGCTACTCATAGCAAATTGGCTAACCAGGTACAGGCTGAGATGAATCTCCGTATCGACTGAGCATCATAGACAGCATTTCAGGAGCCCCAGTACAAAGAGCAAGATAAGCAAAGAGAGAGGAGTTATTAATCCAGAGTGTAAAGGAGGTCATAGATCCACAACCAGGAGATACAAGGCCCAGAACCTTCAATGTACCTGGTAGCAGCAGAGAAAGTAGTGTACCTGATCTGCAGTTTGAAATCCACATGCCTATTTCATAATAGACTGATTATGAGAAGATGCCACAGTGTGTTGGATGTGGCAGTATTACTGCAGGGGATCTCCTAATAGCTGGAGAAGAAAGGAAGAGGCTTCCTTAATAGCAATAGCACTTAGGCTTATATACCGCTTCGCAGTGCTTTTACAGCCCTCTCTAAGCGGTTTACAGAGTCAGCCAATTGCCCCCAACAATCTGGCTTCTCATTTTACCCACCTCGGAAGGGTGGAAGGCTGAGTCACCTTTGAGCCTGGTGAGATTCGATCTGCCAAATTGCAGTCAGCCGGCAGTCAGCAGAAGTAGCCTGCAATGCTGCATTCTAACCACTGCACCACCGCAGCTCTTAATGATGCATCTCTTAAATTATTAGGACCCTGGTTGCAAATCCATTGCTTTCTAAGGTGGTCCTCGGGAAAACTGGGAGTAGTTTCAGGCACAGTCCCTACTTACGCTCGTAGCAGCTGTCCAATCTCATACTTGTCGGTGATGTCAGAAAGGCTGTTGTAATTCTTTTCATCCCGAAGTCCGATGCAGCCAAACGGCATCCTGGGGGTGGAGGGAGACATAAGGACTGACTATGAGTCTCAGTGTAACTTTTCTGAGCCTGTTTATCCTGAGTTCCCTACAGGTTGTAAGTCAGAGATGGAGATTTGCTTTTGCCGTAGGACCTCAAGCAGCCAGCTTTAAAAGGAAACATTCAAGCAAGCGGTAGCTAGCCATGCAGCTTTTCATGCAGCCTTGATTGCTACGTAGATTCCAAGCACAAATCAGAAGGATTGACATGTTTTGTTCTTAACCAACAGCTTCATTTTTCTCTTTTCAGAATACCTCCCAACTTTTATCACCAAATCCCCTATTTCTATCCTCTCTTGGAAGCTTCATGTGTACTCCAAACTAGCTCTTAATCGGAGGCATTGCCCTTTAGCGGAGAGAGGGAATTAGGTTATGTCATAGTTTGAAGTGTCTATGCATTTATGACCCCTTTTTTCTGTCAGAATTCCCTTCGTGCTTTATTAGCATGACCTTCATACTTCACACATAGCAAATGAGAATCAGCTTCTAGAGCTGAGGATAAAGCCTTAAGTTCTGCCTCTCTCTCTCTCCACTCACAGGAGAACACACTTTCAATGTATTCTCCAATTCTCTAGAAGTCCTCCATTTTTCCTATGGCCAAAGAGGTCACATCATCAAGGAGGAAAGCATGATAGTGTGCTTACTTATTTATTCAGTTTTTATGCCACCCATCACCCATATAAGGTGGAACCCATACTATGACCTGAGGTCACATTGATTTCATGAGTAGAAAACTTTTCATCTCCAAGTTTACTGAGCATCTCAGTTTACAGAAGGCCAAGCACGCTTAAATTTTTGTTTAAGAGTATAACTATTAATCACCATATATTTATGGTAGCTAAGCATTTGTTAGTTTGTCCTGTAAATGTAGTCTCTGTTAGGTAAAGATCTGAGAACTACTATAGAAAGCAACTTAAATTTGTTAGTGTGAAATCTGCTGTAATAGTGCTAGTAGGACACTTTGAAAGGCATTTCCTCAGTATCATGATAATCTGACATTTCCTCAGTATCATGATGATCTGTGACATGTGAAATTTCCAATACCTTTTCAACTCAAGGGATAGTCAAACTACCCATTCTCCAAATCTAGCTCCACAATGCATTCTAGATATCTCAGCACCCCAATGGACATCATTAATTAAATGAAATTAGGACTGATGTGTCCCAGTGATTTTGATGGGATTTAAATATTTTCCCCGCAACCTACTGCCCTCCAGATATGTTGGACAACAACTTTCATAATCTTTTTTTGGTATTGTGTTGTGACTTCATTTGCATCCATATGAACAAGTTTTAATGATTGCTGGTTACTAGAAGCTTCTGATATTTTTCTTATGAAATTCTACATATACCGACAGTCCTCCTTTTGTAACAGAATGAGTTTCCAAAAGGGGAAGAACAAAGTTTTCCAGTATTTGAAAGACTAAAGTAAGTATGATGATGTGGATTTTTAGGCAATATTCTATTTTGATTCATAATGTCACAGGCTATCTTTGCAGTTTTTCACCTCCTTCATAATCCTGTCAGGCAGTTCCAAAAACTCCAACTGATTTTAAGACTTGGTATATAAGTATGTGTGTGTGTGTGTTGCGTCACATCAAAGTCCAAATCTATTTTAGGGCTAACAGTAGGCTATAGTATCATCTAGCTATTATGATGTTCCTTCCTTTCATTTATACAGAGTGCAGTTATGTCTGATCTGTCTCCAAAGATCTCAAGGTGGTATTCAGGGTCTGCATGCAGTATATGAGATTGCAACTGGCTCAGAAACCTAGTCGTTTAAAATGGTAAAGTTGATCACTAGTTCCTCGTTTCTTATTCCTAAGTTTTGCTCCGAATTATCACACATTATACCACATAGTGCAGATGTAATGCTTTTGATTAAAATATGCATCTTGAGAGGTAAAGTCATTGTAACAGGTTTGTCTTGGTTAAGCAGAACCCATAGTGTAACATGTAGCATGTTCCAAGGTAAATGGTGAATAACTATTAGTCCTTTAAGAAAACTAGGTCAGACATAGCAGGAACATCTGTTCTGTATTCCATATTTGTTTTTTTATCCTTTGCAGTTTTGAAGGGCTACCTTATGGGAAAAGAGGAGGATGTGGGAAGCATTAGATATTCCCTGCATCCCGTGTAATGGTTGTACATGAGCTTTCATTCTGTCAAATGATTACTGGGATACTATCCCTGCAAAAAGAAGAAAATGGATGATGTATGACTAGCTCCAATTTGCACTGTCATGACCTAGTGGTTACAATATTGGGAGAGACTAGAGCAACCACCTGTCCATGGACCAGTACCGGTCTGTGACCCATTGGGAACCGGATCGCATAAGCGGTGGGCAAGTGCACAAAGCTACATTTGCGCAAGTGCAGGGCATGTGCATGAAACCATCCCCTTCCCTCTGCTACTGTCGGTCTGCAGAGTCAGAAAGGATGGGGACCGCTGGACTAGAGAGTTCCAAGGCTTTCCTCTGCCACTGGGTAACTAGGCAGTCTGGGCAGTCATTTTCTCTCAGCCAATTCATTTCAAATTGGTGTTTCTCCAGGGGAAAAGAAAAGGCAGGATAGGAAGATGTCATGTATCCGGTACTTGGGAGGTGGGGATGTGTGAGCCTAGGTGGCGCAGTGGTTAGAGTGTTGAACTGCAGACCACTTCTGCTGATTCAATCTAGCGGTTCAAATCCC
>JANHFL010003638.1:6841-47010 GCA_032468155.1 Oxyrhabdium leporinum | reverse complement strand
ACTGAAGACTAAAAATCTCGAAACATCAAGGTATGGAGGATTACATGTAGGATTGAAATTGTGAGATATTTCTGACCATTGCAGTTCAAGTGTCTTGTCAGTCTGATTGGGGATGTTTGTGTGAAAACTTCACGTGAATCTCCCAGAGCGATCCAGGGAGATGTAAGCAACAGGTTTTGTCTCTATACATCTTTGGGTTTTGAAACTCTGTTCACCTGGACAAGCTTTAAAAGGGTTTGTAGAGAATCGTGAGAACAGCTTCTTTCATCCCTTCATGAGACAGACGTTCAAGTAATTACAGGGCTATAAATCATCTGTTATCTTAGAAGATGTGGTACATAATATATCTTGCTATATCTGTGAATTTATATTTCTAAGTATATTTTCTTTAAATAAGATATTATTTTCTTTTTTAAAAAATCCCCTAATCTCCATGTACTCAGAGATGTAGGTTTTTCTGCTTAGTTTATAAACAGAAATTGATTTGCCTTTTTAACTGCCTTTCCTCTTTCGCTTGCCCCATGTATTTTATATATATATACCTTTTATCCTAGTGAAATAACTTTTCTACAAGACAGCCCTATAAAACTGCTGTTTATATTACTAGAATATCATTTTAAAGCATTTACTGCTATGTGTGTGCGTTCTGTAGTGTCAGTGGCACACATCCTTTACTACTTTAGCAATAGTGCTGATAACTTTTGATTCGTACATATTTGCAGTATACTTTTAATCTGATTTGATATTTGAAAAAACGAACAATTTTGGTATATTTATTTTATATTTGGTATATTTATATTGATATATGCATATATTACTCCAATTTGAATATGTACAAAGGACTGAAGTTTTAAGAGTGCAGTAGTGTAAATATTTATTTTCCCACTAAATATTTCTGGTTTCTGACTTGCTCTACACCCAACTGGATTGTCTTCTGTTCTGAACCCCAATAATGTCCTTTCAAACTGAGCTTAAGGCAAAATGTACAGCTAATCCTCAACTTACAACATTTGATTTAGTGACTATTCAAAGTTACAGTGGCGCTGAAAAAAAGTGATTTATGACCGTTTTTCACATTCATGACCATAGCAGCATCTCCATAATCACATGATCAAAATTAAAATGCTTGGCAACCGACTCATATTTATGACAGTTGCAGCATTCCGGGGTCACATGATCACCTATTGTGACTTTTTGACCAGTAAAGTCAATGCGGAAACCAGATTCACTTAAAAACAACTAATTTAACAGCTGCAGTGATTCACTTAATAACTGTGACAAGAAGGGTCGTAAAATGGGGCAAAACTCACTTAACAAATGTCTTATGCTTAGCAACATACTTTTGGGCACAATTGTGGTTGCAAGTGGAGGATTAACTAGATGTGCCACGGCACCTGTGGTGGGCGTGTTTTTTGGAGATCCTTCAGAGGAATAGCGTAACAGGCCTCATTCCCAAACAAATTCTATATATATAAAAATACTAGACAACCCATGATCCATTGGGTCACTCTTCTTTCCACATATAATATAGGCTTGAACAGTTTCCCTTCACCTCACAACCCTGAGGAGAGCTCGGGTGAGGCCTCCTTTTTCTCTTCCTCAGCTGATCCAGTGAATTGCCTGCCACTGCTGAGGGGAGGGGAAACCAAGAAAGTCACAGACCACAAAGTCAACTGAACCCCTGTTCCCCAATCTGGTCTGTGCCCAAGGGTCCCTTCCCTATAGGGAGGAAGGGGGCTCATCCATCAATGCCAGTGCCCCTCCCCAGCCAGTCCAGCAGGCACATCAGTCCCTCCCTCGTCCTTCCTCTTTCCAGAATATAGGCTTGGGGAAATCTCCAGCCAGTCTTATCTTGTCAGCAGACATTCCAGAGTCATTCCTTCCCTTTCTAGCACCTCTGTTAAGAGGTTTCAAATTTTGGTCTCACTTTTAATACAGCCAACAGCCATTCAGCCAATTGGGCACAGGAGCCAGAGGAACATGGGAAAGAGGGTGGGAATACGATCTTTCCTTGTGCCACACACCCTATGGGTTTCTGGGGAAGTGTTGTTGGTATTGTGGCACTGAAGCAGCCACAATTTTCCCATATTTCATTTCCATAGGAGTCATAGCTTTCTGCATTCTGTGAGTTAGCCCATGTCAGTTCCTTGGTTCAATCATTGTTGCCATATACTTTCCACTTTTGCCCAGTTAAAGGTTACAAAGTTACAAACAGACATGTGAATGTTAGTGGTATATAGATATGGCATTTAAATACTTTAATTATTCTCAGGATAGAGGTATCAGTATCAGGCATCAACAATCATACTACAGATAAAACCTTTAAACAGCTAAATCTGCTTTTATTAAAATCTGTTATAAAATAAATAAATAAAAGTAGTTTTGCCTATCTGGCAGGCGTTGCTCTCCCTAATACATGACCCAAGTAATAATTTGGGTCATGCAATTGAATAGTTTTTAATAATGGATTGCTATCAAATGTCATTCAGTAGTTTCTTTCCTGCTATTTTCCCCATTGTGTATTACAATATGCTATTTCCTTTTCATTCTTAAACTGTTATATAATCTTGCTCCATAGTCTACAATATATCTTTGTAACTTTTGTAAACATTTTGTTGGTATTGTTAACGTTTTAACTGCTTTTATTCCCTACTAATTCAGTCTTCAAGGCATTCCAATTAATAAATTATAAACGAGGCCTATTAGAGTATCGTTGCATTCATTTCAGTTAAGTCCAACTTTTTAAAGTTGAGATAAATGTGAAAAATACTCATACTTTAGTTCTTTATTTCTATAAACTTTTGATGTGTACATACATAGAGCTCTGTTCAGCACTATGGGACAGGACTTCAGTTTGCATAGTGAAATTTTCTATTTGGGGAATCAAGAATCCATATGCTAGCAGCTTTCTAAAAGCTTTCATATGCTTTTAGAAGATGTATGTAATACTTTAATAAGTAGAAATCAAAAATCTCTGTCATCTACTTCTTTATTCAGAGATGGCTGAATTTCAATACTTCTGAAAAAAGAGTGTCATGGATCCAGTCAACTACTGTGGTTAGAAATGCACCCAGAACCAGTTTGGCATATTTTTAAAAATAGCACAGATTCTTCCCCTGAATGAAATTGAATGGATGTTGCTAAAATAAAAATGTCCTGATTATGTGTTGAAGATAATGCTGCCATATTTTTCCTGCAAGATACTTTTTTTTGTTCAAAATCTTTTCTAGATATTCGTCTCCTTGACTTTTCTTTCCAGATTTTGTTTCCTATCCTGTTTGCCATGTTTCCCTTCTTACGTGTCAGGAAATTACCCTCCCCTTCTCCATTTTGGTAAGAAACTTTCTATATAGCAATCCACATCCTTTGTTCCATATTAATTCTTGAACCTAAATTTCTATTCTTGGATATTATTAAATTATTTTTTTAAACTAATATTTTTATGTTTTCAAGAATTTACACTAAACTGTATCAAATGAAAATGTTATATTTGGATGATTTTATAACATTATTGCATAAAAAGTAAATTTTGGTAATAGTAGAATCCCTCTCTCTTCCCATTTTGTATGGCTAAGGCCAAAGAGGGGCATTGTGAGTAAGGCATTCTTTAGCTCTCCAGCATATGTTTAGTTGGTATAGTTACTATGCAACTACTTCATTAAAATACAAAATAAGATATGTAAGCACTCTGATTTTGAAGATGGGTGACTGGCAAAGGACAATAAGATCTAGCAGGAAGAGGGGATAAACTGTACTGTTATTGGGGCAAATTCATATTATGCCTATAGGTAACAGTAAGTTTGTGAACTTCTGCGTCTATGTAATTGCTATTAATGGTTCCGTTTTTTGTATCTCTTATTTCATAATATAACTTGCCTCATTAAATAAATTTGTACTGTGTCAAGGTAAGATTAAAGGTAGTTGTTGACTTATAACTAATTGTTTGATGTCTGTTCACAGTCATGATGTCCTTGGAACAAATGCTTTACAGCCATAAAGCATTTTTTACTGTTGTAAAACGTCCTGCCATGTGTGCCCCCCACAGTCATATGGCCGTATTTTGAGTGCTTTCAGCCTGTTTGCATTTTATGACCAAATGCCCTGTAATCAGGTGATCACTATTTACAACCTTCTCTGCCAGTTTACCCAGAAAGTAAATGCAAACAGAAGGGACTTTGGTTTTGAGATCTATTCCCCAGTGTGCTGAGGTATTTCCCCTCCCCTCTATGCAGGAAGAAGAAATTCTTCCTTGTGCTAGTGGAACAGACCTCTAAAAACTAATGATTACAAGCATTCTGAGCCTTTCAGAATGCTTGCTTTCACTAGCGTTTCCTCCTCTGGAAGGGAAAATGCTAGTGTACATCATCATTTCTGCTACTCCAGAAGGGAAGAAGCTAGAAAACACCAGTGTTTCCACCTCTCTGGAGGGGAAAATGCTAACGAGCATGTCAGCTTTTACTAGTGTTTTCACCTTTGGAAGGGAAAACACTAGTGAATGCCAGTGTTTCCACCCTTCCAAAAGGGAAATACTATCAGACAAATACTATTCTGAGCCTTTTAGAATGCTGATATTTTCTAGCATTTTTACCAGATTTGTGTTCCATTCTTCTAGCACGCCGAGGAATTTCCCCTCCCATGGCATGCTAGAGGAATGGACCAAACTTAATTTGGCAAAAATTGTTATTGTCTCCCCGATAGGGTAGGGAGAAAACTTGGGTCTCCAGGATATGGTGTGAGAACTGTGCCCTCTCCCCAGCACTCCATTTAACAACCCACTTGGTCACTTAACTACCACAACTGGAAGAGCTGAGATTGTGGTAGTTCAGTGAAGTGAATGTGTGGTGTCTCACTTAACTACTTTGCCCAATGACTGAGATTCCAGTTGAGGTTTTAAGTTGAGGACTACCTGTATAGGATTTATTGTGCAACTATTCATGTGGTTGCAGTGATAAATAAGAAGTGTAAAAATGATGTATTTGTGGCTAAAGCTGGAATGGTAGAAACCAGTGATGCCCAAGCTAGAGAGAATAATATATAACTATGATTCAGCTACCTCCCAAGGCCATCAAGATCCTGGAAAGATCCTTGCCAATTTGGAATGGCAACAAGTAAAAGGCTAGGGTCTAAATTATGGAACATAGACATATGTAAAGGCTTTGATATTTTATCACGTAGTAGACAAATAAACTTGTATTAGTTTATCTTTCTCTAATAGTAATAGTATACTTTAATAGTATAAATTAGGTAATAGTATAATCTAATCATATTTGACAATCTTCAATCAAGTAAAGCCAGTTGTTGTACACCACTAAAAATCTTGTTCCCGTAACCTTTCACTAAGCAAAATGATGGATTATAGGACAACATTTTTTGAACCAAGATACCTCAAATGAGTTAATTTACAGAATGTGTCCAGATTCCTGGACCTGTAACTCCCATGGAATTGATATTTGGCAAATTTTACAAAACAAATTATGGCATGTAAATTATCATAAAACAGTTTATGACATAGTATAAAATGTCAGAAAACATTTCCTGTGCAGATGTTTGGCAGTGGTATACGGTTCTACATGGGCTATTTTCAAGGCAGATATACCTCTGAATGTATGTATCTTGGAAGGCAGTACATTAGGAGCTCTGTCATTGTTGACGGCATTGAACAATCTGATAAGAAAATATCTCTGAAATGATAATCCAAGGGATCAAGGGTTGTCTAATGAGGGATTAAATGACTGAAAAGCTGAAACGTACTCTGACCGCTCGTTTGAAGCCTGGCATCTGAGTTGATTTGAATGTATTTATTTATTTATTTTATTAAACATTTATATAGCTGCCCAACTCACACAGTGACTCCAGGTGGCATACAGCATTAAAAATGCACAGTTGAAAAATCCACAATTTAAACCCCACCATTTCCCAGGTTGGATATTCAGCTTTTGATTCTTTTTATTATTATTTTAACGACCAGTATTTTGAAAATCTGATTTGATTTTCTGGCTTCCAGATTCAAGGACAATTGAATTCAATCTAATTCTAGATTCTGTTTTAAAGGCATTTTTATTAGGCTATATTTCAAAGATATTAAAATGCCTGCCCATTTTGGCAGAATGAGATGAAAATAGCAGAGGTAATATTCTTAAAATGACAGCTCACTCAGGCTCAAGAGTTTCACTGCAATATATATTTTTAAATGTTCTTGTGTTTGCTTTAAAACAGAGGTAGCACAGATGGAAAGGACAGCTCAGCGGCTTTGAGTCTTTCAGATTATAAGTTTAATACAGAGATTGTGCTGAAAGTTTTCTTTTCCATTTTAAAAATAAAAACTTTCTGGGCTGGAAGATGCTTTTTTTTTTTTAGCAGAGTTCATTATCTTGACAAATGGCATTTCACAAGTTTGTGCATGTTGTAACTTCCAGGTTTCCTTTACCATCAGGCGTGGGGTACCTTCTTTAAACTTGGCAAGCATACTAATTTTTGAGGAATGATGTAGGAAAGTCAATAATCTTAGCATGACACAAATTCCAGCTGTAACTTTCTGTCAGTACTCTATGCTAGAGATTAGACCAGTGATGGTAAACCTCTTGGATTTGGCTTGTCAAAAATTCTAAAAATGCCTAACGTGACTGTTGGTGTGTCACGCACACGCACACCCAAACAAAAGAGAAACAATTCTTACACATTCATTTATTTATTTTTAAAATACAGTCCAATCATGTGTGTGATTCACAGTATCTGCCACGCACGACTTACCTTCAGGCAGTGTTAATTTTCTCTTGACAGGCCCCTGTAGGCTACCCAAGGTAGCGCAGGTCACAGAAGCCGTTCATTCTTGAAGTGGCTTTGAAGAATGCTGTTGCATGCAATCTTTGAAACTGTGTGAAAGCACACGCCATTCTTGCACAACTTTCAGAGACTCCGGAGGCCATGCGAAAGCACACCCCATTCTCATGCAGCCTCCAAAAATCATGCAGGAATGGGTGTGCTTTTGAGAATAGTTGTTTTCAGGTGTTGATGAAAAGTGACGCGTCGCTCAAAATGTTGTGATATGTCATAGGTTTACTATCACTGGATTAGATGGAGATGGCTTAATCCCACCTAACTTTATTATAGCAAGAGGCCAGAGTTGCTGACAGAATGGCTAGCGTGTGATTTCAGAAGCTCTCAAAATTGAGTGACTGCAACAGATGGAGGAGGCAGGCTTTGGAAGAGCAGTCTGGTATATCCAGGAGCAAAACACACAGCCTTTTATTGGATCATTGTAGTTAGCCTAGCTGGATCATCATAAGTATAAAAAAGACTCTACTAAGTATAAAGAAGTATAAAGGTGGTCCAAGTAGTGCATCATTCGGTGTCAGGATGACAGGTGGCAGTACAGTAGCACAGAAGCAGACTGGCATCAGGAGAAAAGAGCTCTCAAAGTTAAATGGCTGACGTAGTAGAAGCAGCAGATGCTGGTGATGGTAGGCTAGCAGGTGTAGTCCTGAAGTAGTCCCAGCTAAGTGATTAAACCAGGCAAAGAAAATAGGTTTGATAGCAGGCTTATATTATTACAGAACTGTTCAAGTGAAGCAGTTGTACAGTGGAGAGAAGCTTTGGTAGAAGTAGGCTGACAGGCAGAGGAGGAACTGTAAATGATTCATGCAAATGCATTATTAGATTATTTTAATAAATAAAACTCAGCTGGGTGGCAGACCTGTAAAATTTATGGGCTAAAGGCCTTTCTTAATTTAAAGACAATAAATGTTTATTAATATTTGTTAAGTTGTTAACCTTGCGGTTCTTAAAAGTCATAGACATGGGGGATTAGTTCTGTTCTTAGCTTTGTGCCAATTTACTCAGTGTGATTAAATTAAAACACGCTCCAAGCAAAAGAACACAAAAAAAAGTTTGACTCAAAACTATACTGTTGAACCTTTAGTTCATATTCAGAAGGCAGAAAAAGTTGAACTGACCAGAAAGAATAACATTGGCACAAAACTGCTTAATTAAGTTAAACTTTATATCCAAATTAAGAGAGTTGAATGAAGTTGAAGCGTGCTCAGTGCCAATCATAGTCTGTACAAAACATTGTCTTACATGTCCAGTTTAAAAAATAGTTTTAAGAGTAATTCCTGAACCAATTTTGGTGCTAATATGTGATAAGTTGTTGAATATTGATTGTCCTCCTGAATACCATCTCAGCAGATGTTCACAGGCGACCAAAGTCAGATCTTTGATCTCTGTTTTAGACTGCTTAGTACTCCAAAGAGTTAAAGTAGGGGTTTTTACCTAGTACTACAAAGGATCTCACTTCCTCACATAGAGTATTTAATATCCTCCCAACATCTCCATATCCTCAGTACATTAAGTAGCCATGGAACTTGATTTGGAAGTTGAATCCCAACCAATCTTGAAGACAGATGAATTTATTGCTGATTACTGTGGTCCTTGCCTCCCTTTTCTACTATTGTTGATGGGTATATTGACTGAAGAGGATTAGATATCAGTACTGTGTTTATCAGCTAAACATAATCTTCCAACTTTAGCCTGCTTTAATTATCCACAGTTTTGTAAACTTCTGTTTAGATTTTTCCATAATGTTGAACATGGGGCTCCATTTAAAAATATTCTTGAAATTATTGTAGAATACAAATGCAAAATTAACCTGAATAGTTTGCTGGGAATATCTCTCCTTTTCCTGTGGATGAAGATGTTCTGATGAATGTTATTTAAGGAGGAGGTGCTGATGTGGAACTTCCTTACTGGAGCAGCCAGCCCTCCATCAGATCAGCCTAATGATCTGTTTTCTAGATACTTTCTTACACTTTCTTTTTGGTCCTTTTAAGATTCCAGAACTCATTTCCTACTTTGTTCTGGTAGTCTTGATATGAGATCTATATAATCTCTCCCGGGATTTTGTTTTATACAGTTAATAGTCTTAGTAAATGGCCTTCATTATATTTATGCAAAGAAAGATTTCAATTAATCAAAAACACTTTTGATAAATCAAATATCAGGAAATGAGAATTTAGTTTGAGCCCTCTTAGCCATTTGTACAATTGTAAAATAGAAATTTAAAGAAATAATCAATAAGTACTCACTTATTGATTGCCCTGGACAGTGTTTGTTTCAGTTACAGTAGTGCTAAAAAAATAATTAGCGATCAATACCAGTATTTCTGACCTTTACAACTTACCTCTTTACGTCATGTGTTTGCCATTCCAGTCACTTAGTGTATGCATTGTCCTGTACAGTTGTGGTTACATGATTTTTCATTTAGGAACCACTTTGCTTAACAACTGAGTTACTGGTCCCAGTTGCAGTCACTAAATGAGGATTATCTGTACTGCAGGATATCTCTACTCTCTTCTTGCTGCTGCTAGGAAAGAATGTATGAGGGATGTAGTACTATGAAAAATCTATTAGATGGAGGACTCTATACGTATAAAAGTGTATGAATTGGGATCAGTAATGTAACTAGCGCTGTCTGAGAATAAGGAGATATGGTTGGTACTTAGGTTACCACCACTCATTCAACAAGAGTTCAAATGGTGCTGAATAAGGAGGACTTATTACTGTCACATATCCCTGTGGTCACATGGTTGTGATCTCGGTGCTGCACCTGCCTCACAATTGTTGAAGCAAGCTGCAGTCACATGATTGCAATTTCTGAAGTTTCCTGCCAGCTACCCACAAACAAATTCAGTGGAGAAGCCAGCAGAAAGTCAGAAATAGCAGAGTCACATGAAATCCTCACTTAATTAGGACAACCAGGACTGCTGGAACTGCCACTGCTAATTGACACAGCCATGTGATATCACACTTTACAGTACAACCTCATTGCTTAGCAATAGCAGTTTTGGCCCAATTGCTGCCATAAGCCGAAGACTACCTATAATGTGAAATAGATGTGTATAATTGGCTTGGGTGGGCGTAATTTTGATATGTTTGATAGAGATGTATAAATAGGATACAAATATTATAAATGAAGAGGTGTACATGAGATGAATTGGCATAAAAAAAACATTTCAAGGTCATATCCCATGGGAGACATGTCACAAACCTGGAACGTGGGAGCTGGCTCAGTAACTTCTCTATTTGAATTGCATGCTGTTTCAGTGTTTTAAGAAAGATCTATCCTTGCATTAGGAATTTGTGAGTTTCTCTCCTACACTGTCTTGCCTCTTCAACATTTTAAAGATGGCATATTCTTTTAACCCATTAATACTCACTCCATTTCTTTCCCATGCTATAATGTGACTATTCTTGGTAGCAATATCTCAAAATAGATACGAGATGTTGAAATCTCCTGAGCTTTCATTATGTTCTCTGCTTTCAATTTTTTTTAGAACTTTTAAGTTTTGATGATCTATCACCTACCTCAGATAATTTATCACATCCCACTACAAATAGGCCAAAGATGCCTGGCAGAAGACTTCCTACTCGCTTCAATGGCAAGAATCCTGTGAGTACATGAGCCACTTATATATAAATTACCCATCATAATGATTAAATTAATCACGAAACAGGTCCCTGCACACACTTTGGGGCCCAAGCCAAGCTCAAAGCCAGCAGCATTGGGACCTTTCTGATCTCCAAAGGGAGAATGTTCTAGAAGACAAGTGCTATGGCAAAAAAGGCATGTCCTCTAGGCCCCACCAACTGGCATTCCTTAGCCAACAGGCCCCAAAGCATGACCATTCTGCCTGACTGGATTGGACAGATAGAAATCTTTTGGGCAGAAAAGGATGGGTATTTCGCTTGCACCTGGAAAATAAAAAAATATCAGAATGTCTATGGAGATTCTCAGTCATCCAGGTCATGGTTGTCCCGAAGGTGCTTTTTCAAGAGGCAGCTGGTCTTTCTGGTTTTTCTTTGAAGACGTTTCTTTTCTCATCCAAGAAGCTTCTTCAACTCTGACTGGATGATGGGGAATGGAAGGATTTATACTCCTTGCAGACAGCTGGTCATTTGCATTCTTTTAGTGAGTTGTTAAGGTCATGTGGAGGTTTATCTGTGTCATCAGGGTCAGCTGAGGGGTGCAAATGGGTGTGGAGCTTCTTGGAACTGTTGAAAGGGCTGTGTTGTAGATTGGATAGATGATGTCGTATCTCTGCTACTCTGTTGAGAGAGGGCTGTTAAATTTTGACATAGATGGTCTCTTTAACCCCTCTTTCAAACCAGCAGTCCTCTCTGTCCAAAATGTGGACTTTGCTATCTTCAAAAGAGTGGCCCGTGTCTTCTAAATGCAGATGGACTGTCGAATCTAGTCTTGATGGGTTTTTTCTCCAGTGTTGGGCCATGCGTTTATGAAGTGGGTTTTTTTGTTTCCCCAATGTACAGATCTGCACATTGCTCACTGCATTGTATTTCATATACCACATTGCTCAGTTTGTGTCTGGGTGTTTTATCCTTGGGGTGGACAAGCTTCTGCCTTAGCGTATTCTTGGGTTAAGTGAGCATGTATGTTGTGTTGACTGGAGATCCTCCTGAGCTTTTCCAATATTCCTGCAATGTATGGAATGACAACGTTGCTTCGTTTATTGTTCTCTTCGTTGTCTTCAAAGAAAATCCAGAAAGTCCAGTTGCTTCTTGAAAAAAGCACCTTTGGGGCAATCATGACCTGGATGACTGAGAATCTCCATAGACATCTATAAGTAAAATGTTCAGAGAACATATAAATAGATAGACAGGTAAACAGTCCTTTATATACAAGTTTTGCTTGTGAGACAAGTCAGTTTACAATAAATATCCAAAATGTGTCGGAGTACTCCCACACAAAAATCCTCCCTCCCCCAATCCTTGCATCAAATCAAATCCAGTGAAAAAGAGAACATTATCCACCAAATGCCTGCTGAAATAAGATGCTATCTTCTGGCTTCCAAAACACTAATGGGCTGGGGATGTCACTCACCACATTCTAGGACACAATGCCTAGTAGTTCTCACTTGGGTAAAACTGTAATAGCATAAATTTTAGTGACCATTGCAGATTGTGGAGTTCCCTGAAGCAGCAACCCCCATTTGATCTCAGGTGATGAATCACAAGGTGAAAAAGGTGGTTATTGAAGCATAGCTAACCATTTTGTAAAAAATAGTTGCTAACCAACATCTTGAATTTTATTTAGGAATAAAATAAAATGTACTAGATGATTTTATAAATGGGTATACTAAAAGGCTTTTACAGTAAGTATACTTCTCAAAAAATGCTGATTTCTGTTTTATATTTCCTTTCTTGGTTGAAGCCTACTCAGACTCAAAATATAGAAAAAAATGTGAAGGTGCATAAAGAGGAAGAAGAAAGTGCCAAATTAAAATTATCTGAGTGTAAAAAGGTATGTTGACATTGCTTGTGTTTATCCATACTGAGAAGTCAAAATGATTAGAATATCCTGTGGTGATTTTCAACCTTTTCTTCACCACCAACTCCCTTTAAATACCTTTTGTTGCTACGGACCACCAAAACGTAACTCAAGATTTAAATCAAAACATTTCTTCAAGCCTTTGCGGAGCCCCTGCGATGACATCACAGCCCCCCAGTGGTCCGTGGACCACAGGTTGAGGACCACTGTTCTAGTGCATTGGTACAGATTTAGCTTGAGTAATTATGGGTGGGAGATTATTAAAGTTAGATATTTTTATATCATCCTGATGAAACAAAATTCACAAATACTGTTATTGACTAAATTAAATATTATTTACTATCTAGTTCAGTTGTGGATAACATTGGAACAACAGCTTTTTGATTATGTGATGATGATGTTACTAAAATTTAGTAGTGAATGACACAAATCTGCAGTACAGTTTCCTGCCATTTGAGGGGAAAGAATTGAAGGAAGAAAGTGAGAACAGCTTTCCTCAAATTTCACATCTTTACCAAAGATACTAAAAATATACTGCACAAATTTTGCTGCTGAATTTCGGGATATGGTCTCAGGATGCTGGGCAGTATAAATGAGGTATATGGGTACTCTTTGAGATTCACAGCCCACAGGTTGTCATATTCCCATATTCTGATTAGAATCTATCATTTGTCTAGAATAAAAGAGACCACATTTTTATTATAATTCTTTATTCATGCAACAGATTGCAAAATTGGCTTCCTGTGATGTAGTCTATCCATAGTTTTATTAATCATCAAAGTATCAGTCAAGTATCATCAGTCAATAATTTAAGCCATTATTCTATATAAAAATATAGACTTCGCTAGTTCTTCAATAAACAGCTGTGGTAGTGCAGTGGTTAGAATGCAGTATAACAGGCTCTGCCCACAGACAGGAGTTTGATCCTGACCGGTTCAAGGTTGTCTCAGCCTTCCATTCTTCTGAGGTTGGTAAAAGGATGACCCAGATTGTTGGGGGCTATATGCTGACTCCGTAAACTGCTTAGAGAGGGCTGTAAAAGCACTGTGGAGTGATATGTAAGTCTTAAGTGCTATTGCTGTTGCTTCAGTGAATAGATTTGTCTCTATTCTCACCATCCTCATTTAGATTACTATTCTTCTGTTTTAGCCACCAAAACTTACTTCACCGGTTCTGACTTCATTACCACGACCAAGTTCTGTTGTAATAAATGCAATTGCTGGAGAAGCGAAGCACAGCCAGGAAACAGATGAAGGGGAAAAACATTCCTTAGAAGATCTAAGATCTCAGATCTTTGATCTCCTGTTGGCTGTAGAAAGCTTGAAAAAAGAGCATGGGTAAGCGCTTTTCATTTTTTTCACAATGACTTTTTAAAGTGATTTAAGTATCATGAAGTCCATCTGATACTGTTGTACTATAGCTCCCATCATCACCTACCATTGATCTTGTTGGCTAGGGTTGATAGGAATTCAACAGTTGGAGAACCATGTATTGCAATTCCTGCTATATAGATAGATAAGAAAAATCTACTATATTTGTTATATTAATTCAATGTTTTTATACATTTCCAGGATTTCAAAATACTTTATAATGTGTTTGTTGATAAAGGACTAGCTGAAACAACTTTACTTTCTTCATAAGTGAGAACTATATATATATAAGTACTGCAACAGGAATAGCTGAGATTTTATTTTTGATTGCTGGTTTTATATTTTATTGGTAATATATGAGTGCATACCAGAATATGATAAGATACTCAGATATTCATTTCAGTATCTGAGATTTTGCACTCAGATAAATATGTTCCTTCTGGTTCATAGAGTAAGTTGAAGGTGGTTAATACTTGCTTGTATTTCTGCTCTCAAGGTAGGCCATTCCTACTCTGTGTGGAAGCTGCTTATCCTTTAAATCGAGCTCTAGCTAGTATACTGCACAAGCTATGTAAGGATGGTTTTTCACTGCAATTTTTTGTCTGTGCAAATTTTAAAGGAAACAACTGGAAAAACTGAAAAAAGACTTGGCAGAAGAAAAGCAGATGCGAAGTAACCTAGAGGTAAAATATTTAAATAGAAGCCCAACATATCCTATTGCTTTCAATAAACTAATGCAAATTCTTAGCAAGAACATAACAAAAGAGCTATAGTAAAGTACTGCATACTTTGACTTCTTTAAGCATCTAATTTCAGGGAAAGGCTGTATTTTTTTGGCCAATTTTCCTCCTATTCCCTGAGATTTTCTTGGGAGATTTAACCGATGGGATGGAAGCTCCTCTGAAGTACTATGAAAAGTAGCTGGTGATAAATGCAAACACAAAATTGGAAGCACAGTGAACTGCTATATTGTGTGAATGGCTCTATAAAACAATGATTCTTGATATACAGGTAGTCCTTCACTTACGATCCTAAATGAGTCCAGAAATATGGTTATAAGTCATGTCACTCATTAAGCAACCTAATTTACAACATTTTTGTAGCTGTTGCAAAGTGAACACAGCAGTTGTTAAGCAACTCATAGTTCTCAATGGCTTATTTTGCCAGAAAGCAAAAGTAATAGCCAATTTCCAACAAAAAAACATAAATTGTGTTCACATGACCATAGGATGTTGCAAATGGCTATAAAGGTTTCTGAGCATACAAAATGTGATCACATGAATGTGGGTGAGGCAGATGTTGGAACTTTGAATGCCTGGGGGAGCAGATGTTAGAGCTTGAAAAAGTTGCTAAGTGACCAGTTGTTAAACAAAGACTACCTGTACTTTATTTGAATTTTGCCATTCAACTGTTCTTTTACTGAAGCCTCAAATTCAGACAGCTTAATACATAGTTGAATTTTCACATTCATTGTGGCAAGACTGCAATTTTGGAGAAAATATTTTAAGAGGAAATTGGTCCTAAGCCAAATACGATTTGAAAACTCTTAAACAACACCCTGAAAGACACCCAGAAGCCTGCTGGGAGTCAATGGAGCTAACATTGTGGCATCCCACGGGCATAATGAGCTCCACCATAACTTTCTGGGCTGCACCATTTGGACTAAATTAAGACTTCAGATAGTCTTCAAAGGCATTCTCATTGCAGTTAAGAGATTACTAAGACATGGGTGACTATAAGCAAGATCTGCTGATGCAGGATCAGGCGCAACTGGTGCATATTATGCAGTTGAGTGTACAAGAATATATACCTGAGTATTATCACTTATTGATGGTATGTTATTCTGTTCCAATGTATAATCTCACCCAGTGGCTTCATGTAGATATTAAAGAGGAGAGGGAGAGAGTAGAGCCATGAGGCACTTTGCAAAACACTCATTAGTAGCAAAGCCTTGAATCACTGAATTCAAATCTTCAGAACCATGCAAACTGGGATTCAGTTTCTTGAAATTCCTTGAATGAATTTGTTCCTGGTTTCTATTTTTGCTTGTTTTCTAATGTGTTTTATTTATTTCATCCTTTTAACTTATCCCAGTAATAAATTTCTAGAATATAATAGAATGAAGAGCAGTACTAAATTTAAAATATATTTGATGGGTTGTAAGTGTGTATGAAATACGAAACATTCTGTTTGATTAATGTTTACTATTTATATCATTCACAGATGGAAATAGAAAAGCTCAAGAAAGCTCTCATAACTACATGAAAGAGCCGCATTCCGTTGATCCTTAATGTGCCAGGATTTCAGAATCAGAAATGAAATTGACTTTTTTAAACCTCAAGCCAGCGGATGATAGCATTCCATTAGAAAAAAATCTGAGTATAATCTTATTTATATTCTGCAAGCTATGAGGGAAAAAAATGGATAGCTTTTTTGTTTGTTTCTTGCCAATATAGGAGAGGCCTTATTTTTTACTGTGCAGTATGGCAGGGTTTGCTTGAGAATACTACTGAATCTGTATAAAGGGGGGGGGGGGGGTTCTTAGTATATTTTTATTGAATATACCCTAATTTTAAGAGATCTGTACTATAAATAAGGCAATATAACTTTGAAAATAAACTGTAAAATATATAGTATAGGAGAGAGGCAAATGGTATAATTTTGTATGTTTCAAAGTCTTTTCACCATGCTAAAGGGAATATGATGTTAATCCTATGCTGTTTTATTGTTCAGGTCTTTTGAGTTTGTTCTCACTATGAAGCAGAAGGATCACCAAACTCTAGCACTATGATATTGTAATATTTCCTTAACTGAGAATCCAGAGTATAGTACTGTGGTTCTTGCACTATAGAATTTATAGAAAGGATCTATAATTAGGACACATGGACACATACAAACACATGAATACTTAGAAAAATCAAAGCATAAAATTGAGATAATCCTATAGGATGACATTTTTGCTAATTACTACAGAATGTGACATGTTAAATGTTCTCTTGAGTGTTTCATTTCTTTTTACAAATTATAAATCTAACACTACAATATTATCAGCTTTAAAATGCTTTGCACTAATAATTGTGACATTTTAAAAACCTACATATAACAAAATATTTAAAGCTACCAGT
The DNA here is from genome assembly GCA_032468155.1 of Oxyrhabdium leporinum. Taxonomy (NCBI): domain Eukaryota; kingdom Metazoa; phylum Chordata; class Lepidosauria; order Squamata; family Cyclocoridae; genus Oxyrhabdium; species Oxyrhabdium leporinum. The sequence continues at coordinate 30,175 of JANHFL010003638.1, read as the reverse complement.
TTTCTAAATGCAGTCTTAAAATAAGGGTATATAATCTACATAGTTGTTAAAGTATTCAGTAAATCTATAATGAGTTTTTAGATAAATATTTGGCTTATGCTTTGGAATTCAAATTGAATTACTGTATATTTTAACAAGGTTTCTTTGAATCATCTTGTTTAAGTTATTTCTACAGCCTAAAATCCCATATATTTTCTGTAAAGAAGAAAAACTAAAGTTATTCGGTGCTGTGTTCAAGCCAAAGATAAAAATATAATTCAGCCCTTTTTTCTTCTAGCATTGCTATCCTAAAACTTTATAGAAAGGGGGAACTGTTTCATGAATGATTTTAGGCTTGTTCTAAGTGAGTGGAATGTTTTGATGCCTATGTCCTGTTTTACATGGCATTCATATTTTGTCTTTGGATGTGAGCAAACCATGCTGGTGTTTTTAACATAAAAAAGTTAATTCTAATTACAAATATAAATCAATGAATTAAAATTGGAAATGAAAACATGGGTATATAAAGTTATGATGCCTGTTTGCTTACTATATGGATACAGAACTAACATAAACTAATATATCAGTTAATGATCATCCTCTGTTGCCAGTTTTCCTTAGTAATCATAGTAATAATGTTCTCAGATCATTAACTTCAAGCTCAAAAAGATCCATTTCATACTAATTTATAGAGATTCATAATTCTTGGCTTAGTAGTCAAAATCACCATTTGTGGGTTTATTGGCCGCCTCATTTTGCAGAGAATTCAGAGTTGGGAGGCATGTTTGGTCTTAAACAGATCTTTTGCAAGTAATCCTCTGCAAAACTCAGGAGAAAGAGAAATAAGCCATCTTCTTCAACAAACATGGTGGACTGACAGACGAAAAAGTTACCTGTCTTCCAGGGTACCTAAAGTACCATCGTATTTTGTTGTTGCTGTTCTAGCTAAAAAGTAGTTAGAAAAGCTTCCCGCGCTTTTCTTTGTCATAGGAAAAACAAGTTTTTTTCTATTTCCTTGAATAGCAGCAGTTATACCTTCTAGGTGTCCTTTCAAAATCAAAATTTTGCAGAATAGAAACTTAGAAACTATTTGCCTTTTCTCTCTCAATGTTCATTAAAGTATTATTTTTTCCCAGTACAAGGTAGCTTTTTGATAGCACCTTCAAGCCTGACTTTCTATTTTCTTTAACCTACATACACAGTCACACACACACATATTACACAATTGAGAAAGCATGGGGAATTTTAAAACGTGATTTTGGGTTTACCAAAAAAACCAAAACCAAAAGCCAAGCATCAGCAATGAGAGATAGTTTGTACTTTCTTGGGAACACTCCAGCTTAGAGCAAAGCCACCTTTTCTTTATTCCATACCCTGCACAGAAGGAAGATACCTTTTTTTCCCTCTTGCAGGGGAATTTTTTTAAAAGCTGCAAGATTTTTTTCACCAAAGATCCATCTCTTCCTTCTGGTAACTGAACTTGAAGGGAAAACGACTTCTTCATTCTTGAGTTTTGTAGAAGCATTAATAATAAGTAAAAACTGTGCCTTAAAAAGAAAAGCTTTACTTGCACTAATCAAAACACATTTCTATTCCTCCCCAAAGCTCTGCATTGTTTCACAAGTAGAGGTTTTGGTGCAGTACCAAAACTCGGCAGGGTGGAACAGCACACTCAGTAAGAAGAGATAGATATGTGAACTGACTTCTCTTAATTGATCAGATCATCCTAAATTAAACAAAATGGCCTTGAGTGCTGAAATTCGAGAGGTTTTTTTTTCTGATTCCAGTTCCTTTACACCATACTGTGATTATGTAAACAAGAATTGGTTTTAATTAAAAGTCATTTATATACTCCTTATTTAGAACCGGAATGTGAGGCAGAATAGGTTGCTGTAAAACAGTTTTTTTCTACCTTGAAGCTTATAGCAGACAAATTTAGGACAATCATGGAACTCAGAAGTGTTAATTATTATATTGTCTTTTTTCCTGTAGCAATAAATAACCAAGTGCAATGACTGATGTAATAACAAATCCTAGAGATTTCCACAATGAAGGTTTTTTTAAAATGATGGCTATTTTCTCTAATGTCTGTCTTTATGCTCTGTGATGGGAAATGGGACTGGATGCAGACATTCCAAAGAATAAAATTTATTTCAAGCAGGAATATTTGCTGACTTGTATACAGGTGCTGCAAAATTATGTATGCTATCAAAATGCCACAAATAAAATTATATCCTGTTAATATGAAATGTATCTTTGTTCAAAAGCATTCAAATACCTTTTATGTGATTCATCTGTATTTGTGTACAGAGAAAAGGACATTTGTGTGATTACAAAACAAATAATTCAATTTACGTTTGAGAGGTGAGAAAATGTATTTTGTCACCACTGATTTTCAGTATTGAATTTTTAAGATGCCAATACAATATAGTGCAATCATTTTTTATTAGGTGGAATAAGGTAACATTATTTAATGATACCATGGTTTTGAATTTAAAACCATCTTTGGGGAGATGAATGGAAATATTAGGGAAATCTGAAAATCTGATTAATATAAAATTGATGAGATAAAAGCTGAATACTTGGATGTTCTTGCTCATTGTGAAGCAAAATAGGAATTAGACAACTGGGAAGATAGAATTATTTCCTTCCAAAATACTAAATGATCCAGTTAATGACAGCACTTCCTCTCCAGAACCAAGATGCAATCAGTGGTGCAGGAGTAGGCAGCCTGTGCCCAAAACAGTGTTCGGTCTTTTTCTTTCTTCAATGGAATATGTAACATTTTAAGAGAAAACTTTGTTAATTATAATAAACAAGTCCTCAATATTAAAGTATACTAACAAAATAATAGAAGGGTGACACTGCAAGTATATTAACTTCTCTAAATCAGTTTAGCCTGATCAGCATATAGTGAGGTACTAAGCAAACTAATTCTCTTAGCCTTGAGTAATTTGGCTATGTCTGTCTCTGATCAAACTTAAAATCCAATTAGGAATAATTAAAAGTTATGACAAAAATGGTTTCAGAATTGCTAATAAAAGTATGTTCACAAAAGTTAAGGACAATTTGTGAAGGAGCCATGAAAATGAGCAATTACATTCATTTTATGCTGCCACTTGTCATGTTCTGTTAACTCTACACCAAATTAAATATCCTGGTTACTCTGACCAGTTTTATTTAAAACATTTTTTTTTGAGATTCAAACAAATTACCATGTAAGATGCCCGCAGTCTAGTTGGCGCTCTACATAATGAACTAATCAGCATTAACTACATGTAATAGATTTTATGGGTTGGTCGTTGACCACAGTTTAAAAAGCCAGTTCGTGATTAGTATATCCCAATTTAGGCAAATATAATTTCTTAGTTTCCCTTTAGGGACTGCTTTTTGCAAGGAAACACATCACACTAGTTACTCTGTTATGTTTGCAAACAGTGTAATATGAACAGATCACAGGGTATCTGCTTGTGGAGAACGTTGTTTGGTTTTCTCCCACTACCTCCCAAACCTGTTCTGAATGGTACAATAGTAAAAGGTGATACAAACTAAAAAAGAAAAGCAAATAAAAGATGCAAAAGAGAAAGAATAAACTCTTAAGAAAGCAACTTCCTATTATAACAAGTGTAAACAATTTCTCTTTTCACTTCTTAATTAACAGATACAAAACTCTTCATCCCATAATTCAACTATAAGGAAATTCAGGAAGTAATGTCTTTTCCAATCCAGCTGTCAAGCAAAGAATTCAAACAGAACTCCAAAATAATATTACATATAATAATATGTATAAAGCTGTAAACCGCCCCGAGTCTTCGGAATGGGGCGGTATATAAATGTAAAAATAAATAAAAAATAAAATAAAAAAAGAAGGCAATAGTTTTCCTGGATGTGTGGGCTTTAAAGCTGGGCACAAAGATTGTGCACATTAATAACTAAACAGAGAGAGAATGCAGGGATTTTTACTTTTTCAGTATTTTCAGCATCTGATCCCCAGCAATGCTTGTCTTTGACAACAGGACAATCTTTCCAGTGAACTCATAGCATTACAGCAGCTAATTCCAGCTTGGTGTGTTGGGTTTGAACTGATGCCATCCCTCATCAGCATCTCTGCTGATAGGGAATTATGGGAAATAATCCAACTAACCTGGAGCACACCAAGTTTTGGAAGACTGCAATTGGAAGAAAAATAAGCAAGGATCAAATCAAATAATCTTTGATTCACACTGCAATCCTTTGATTTGGCGCTCATAACTTTGCCCAAGCTAAATACTGGGGGTGGGGGGGGGTAGTCGTTTCAGATGATTTCGATTTGGGCTAGAGGATCATGAGAAGTTGTATCCTAAACATTCAGGACTTTTTAGGCATAAGACCAATGAAATAAAGTGTTTGAAGTAATATACGCTTCTGTACAAAATACAAGGGGACAATAGAAGGAATTTACCTCAGACTCTTATATTAAGCATAGTTTTTAAGCAGAGAAGGCCAGCAAACACTGGAATCAGAAAAAAAAACCTGTATATGGGCATGTTAAGAGTCAAAACTCCTTTTTCAGAACTCTAACCTTTTTCTGCAGCTCACTTTCATCTTCTTTTCTCTGTTTCTCACCCGCAATTACAGCTAGCCAACCTTATGTTTCAAGTCTTTCCTTTGCCATAAGATCACCCGAGGGCATTTTACAAACCATCATATCTTAGACAGAAAGCAAATAATTGTTTTTGAGATGACTAAAACTTAAGTTTGCAAAGATTTCCATCCCTATAGCACATGTGTCCCTGGTTTTCATTTGTTCCACAGTTACACCTAGGGAAAAGAGGCTTTCCCCCTTTTTTTTCTCGGTAATAAAAAACTCTGCTCATCCCACAATCAGAACTGGCAGGCTCTATTTCAAACTTAAGCGAAATACAGTACAACAGCAACAAGGTATTTTGCTTCACATTTCAAAAAATATTCTTCTTTCAGGAAAATAATATAAGAATTGCCAAGGTAATATATATATAAAGTGCTTTTCACTTCCCAAAGTGATTTTTAATGTCTACTGCTGCTAACAACCACTATCATCTTGTTTATTATAACTGATTTTATGTAATTTTTCAAATAACCCTTCTGATTTCAGTCCAGCAGAGAAGCGAATCCCATGAAAATCCTGGAAATCCTTCCTGCCTATTCTTTATTTGTTAATCCTGTTATCCCTGTTAACCTCACTAGCAAGCATTGGTACTCATGGTAAATTACAGGAAAGGCAACAAGTAAAAAACGTGGAAGCTGGCTCAAATAGGTATGGTGGGTGCTGCTGGCTAAATTCATCTGCATTCAAAGGAAAGTTTGTGATAGGAGAAAAGATGTCCCAGTAATAAACTAAACGCAGGACGGATTCTACGATTCCCGAGTGATACAGGGTGGCAGGCAGCCGTTCATGCAAATTCATTTTTTTTGTGTGCAGCTTTTCTGAGTCCATGGATGCCCTTGCATCATCCAGTTCCCTGATTCACACATACCTTCAAATCTCTCTATATTTATTATTTTATCCCTGTTTGGCATCAAGAGGTGTGAATATGTTGAAAAGCATTTCCTTGGAGGAGCTAAAAAAAGGATGCTCAGGTGGGGGCTAGATGTTATCCTATTCACATATGTGAGAACAGATAAACAGTCCCAATATTTTGATAAACAGATTATTTAATCAATCCACACACCAAGGCTGAGTCTAATAACTCTCACTCACTCACCGTCCATTCCAGTTCTCACCAGCAACCTAAAAAATCCCTCCCTGTAAGGAAGAGTGTCTATTTACTGTACTTTTTATTTATTCTCGCATTTATTTATCTTGCACTAGAATCCAGCAAAGCTATGCGGTGGTGCATATTTTGGGTCCCAGACAAGCCTCACAATTGACCTTTCCACTTAAAAAGAAATGTACTCACCACTGAAGTGCGAACGCAGCTCTTCCAGGGCAATTGACAGTCAGACTTTTGTCGTCCCCCCGCCCCCCCCAAGCCGGACAAGATTGTCACAAGGGCAAATTCAAACACAGCATACAAAATGTGCAAGTTGCAGCTGAGCAGGAATTTGCCAAGGCAAAACACATCCCAGCTCATCCTAGCAGATAGCAGAGGTTGGCCCTTTGGACAAAGAGAATCCCAGTGGTCCTACGGCTAATTAGGAGATCAAACTGGGATGGGGTGAGGGTGGGAAGTGGGAGAACCACTGTGAAAGTATCACAATTACAATTTGTGCTGCTGTCCTATAGTTTATGTCACAAGCTACAGTTGCTTGGCTTTAATTAACTCTTTAAACCATAAACTGGAGCATACAGACTGCACACTACATCAAAACCAAACGAACCACCACCTCATGACTACGGGAATCTGACCATTGTACCTTTCCACCATCCCTTCTATTTTTTCAGACCACAGGCCTCTGGTTCTGCCTGCTGAGCCTTGAATAAAACATGTCTCTTTGTTTCTGCTGAACAGATGTGGGTGCAACTAGGAAAATATTTAACCTGGTGGGGATAATACAAGGTCTCCCAGTACAATATTTTTATCCCCACTGAAGAGGAAACAAGATATATAGAAGGCTGGGAAGGGATGTGGGAGAAGGGAAAGGAGGTAAAATGAAATGTATTTTCACTTAGAATGATCACATCACTCGAGCTGGCACCAAACTCCAAGTCTAAGTCCACCGCACTCTCTGCCAGAGAAAGAGAACAAACAAACACAACCCACGGTATGAAGGACCAGGGACTTGCCCAAGATTAAACACAGCTGGAAGCTAGGCTAATGGTTTGTTCCTGTCCAAATGACTGGCACCTCTTTTGACTGCCCTTAATTTCAAGGAAGGGATCTGCGGGGGTTGGTCCAATCCTTGCAGACACAGTGAAGGCCACCAGAATTAAATCTCTCCAAAGAACCATCCCCAGATCGCAAAACCGTATGCCCATAAGAAGGAGGTCTTTACTTGGCTGAGATTAGCACTTTCTTAAATATGCTCGTGCTGAACCTAAGAACAGGGCTGAATGCAAAGCAGGTTCTACAGCAATGAAAACACTGCTGCATCAGACCGGGATCCCATTCCAGCTAGCCCAAGCATCCTGTCCTCTATTCAGCTGCTTCTGGGAAAGCTATAAGCAGGACATGAAAAAAGTCTCTTCACACTTGGGTTTTCCTGCTCCTGGGATTTAGTGGTATGTTGCTTCTGGTAGCAGTTTCCATAGCCATGCAGAGATCTCCTGTGAAAGCTGGGACCATGGCAAGGAAATGCCATGCATTAATAATGATAGCCAATGCTGTTTATTTTCCTGCTTTGAATTGGTTGCCACTTGGATTAAATCTTTTGCTCTCATGGGAAATAGTATATGTATTCGTTTGAGGAGGAAAGGAGGGAAATTTTATCTATTCCACAGTACCATTTTATTTCAGCCTCTTTCTGAAGCTGTGTTATTTTAGTCCGTGAATTTATAACTTCTAATTATGCAGCAGATATAAACAGGACAGACTTTTTCACTCAGATACTTGCATAAACACCCAGAATTTGAACGTCATTGCTGACACATTGTCAACAAGGCATTGTCTTATAATATTTCGATAACTTTTCAGCATACTTGATCACTCTGATTCCAAGGAAAGTTTTCTCTTTAATCCCGACAGAGATTTCAGTCTCTGGGGAATTTCTGAGACAATAGAAGGATAGGAAAATGAGACCGTTTAGCCCCTGGCATCCTCAAACCTCATATTCTGCCAGCTCCAGTTTGTAGACTGTGTGATACACACATATGTACAAAATGCTCTTTGAATGAATCAATCGGATGTTATTTAGGCACAACACAAATCAGCTGAGTATCAACTGAGTATCAAAGACTCTCCCTAAGTTCTGGAGTCAATAAAATCTTTCATTCAAATTGTAAAAGAATACAATGGGGAGGAGAAGGAGAAAAATGCAACTCAAAAGAAAGTCATGGGCTGCAGAGAAAGGTGGACAAAGGGGATTCTTGATAAGAGGACTAGACAAGGAGTGTTAAGGAGATCAATTAAGGGTCTCCTAAAAACGTATTTTCCAGTCATGAGGTTTAGCTATTCTTAGATGCCAAATCCATTGCTCATATCCCCAAAAGGTCCCAACCCTGTGGCTGAAGCCACAATTCAGTTTTGTGACAGTGGCTCTGCAGGGACCCCTGTAGAGACAATCTATTCCAGAGATGGTCATTTGGCAATTGACAGTGAAAAGAAAATAAGTGATTTTTGTGCAGACGGAATATCAAGGAAGTTGCCCCTATAGCTGTGAAGGCACGAAGCACAAAGCACACACATCAAGGTCCAAAGACACCAACTAATCGCAGGGCAATCTAACAGGAGCCAATTACGCACGAATGAGCACATACGAACGCATTGTTGCAGATATCCATGAATAAATTGATGCCTTTCACATTCATGATCTTATGGGTATGCTTAAATGGTGTACATTACACCAATCCTGTGAATATGTGCAGAATAGTCAGTTTATAAACTGTCCCTGCTTTGGTAAATGAGATGGCTATTCAGATACAAGCTTCTTCAAAACCCTTTAGCCTCTGAGTGCATCTAATGCCCAAATGGAAATATCACTGCCTGTGTGTGCGTGCAAAGTAAATTTCCTTTCTGTGGAATAGTGCTCCCGGCCTCTTTTATTTAATGCTCACTTACACACACACACACACACAGAGGCATATACTCACAGCTGCTCCTGAGCATCCCACCTTTCCTCAAACATAGTCCTATTCTGTCCCCTTGTCCTAAAGATGCTTCTAAACTTTCTGACCATCCAGTGTCAAGAAAATAATTACACTCACATCGTTGTCCATCAAGAAATACACACCCTCCTCCCGCTTCAAGATGAGCATCCACCCCACTTCTTTCTTCGATTGGATGCTCTGGTACCCCCGCCTTATCCCCCCATCTTCTGCCTGCCCAGCCAATTGTGAATCCCACTCCCAAGCCTCGGCCCAAAGATCCAGCTGCCTCCCCGCTTTGATTTCCCCGTCCTACCTGGGGTGGAGCTGGGTGTCCCTCCCCCACCTGGGGCTGGCGGACTGGCTGGCTGGCTAGGTTACTGCTTGCCGCGGGGCAGAGGACCGGCCGTTCGGGATGGCTCAGCCATGGCACGGAGTTGCCCGCCTCTGCGCTTCCTGGCAGAGTCTGAGCGCTGCCTGCGCTGGCAAAGAGCCCAAGTAGCGGAAGGCAGGAGCGGGAGGGAGCAGCAGCTGGGAGGGGGGACGGAGCCGAGAGAGAGACCCAGAGCCACGCGGAGAAGGAGAGCTGGGGCTAGGGACTGGGGGTGGGGGGGAAGAGGCGTGTAAGGGGACAAGCGTGTCTTTTTTCCCGAGGCGAGGGCTGGCGACGGCGGGCAAGCGTGTCTTTTTCCCGAGGCGAGGGCTGGCCTTCCCCACTCCCGGCTGCCTGGGGAGGGGCGCCCAGAGACGCGCTGCCCCGGAGCCTCACCTGCGCGGCGCTCTTTCTTTCGGCTTCTCTCCGCCGTCGGCTGGTGAGGAGTTGAGTGTGTGGGAAGAGACTCCCCGCCGAGCAGCATGGGCTCGCAAGCAGGTGCCGCTTTGCTCCTTGCCGGGGGTGGTGGTGATTGGTGGGCACAGGGGTCTCTTCGGGGGGGAGGGGCTTTGAGAAGTTGGGGTGCGGGCAGCCGTGTGGATTTCCCTAAGAAAACGGGGCGTGGGTACACGCGCGCGTAACACCCGCACACACGGCGGCCTGTTGCCCCGGCGGGTCTTGGGGAGGCTCTGCCTTTACTTCAGAAGGTGGGCATGATAGCAACTACGGGCAAGTTCCAAGGGATCCTTCTTTGGGCTTCAGCCTTCTTTTGACGTTTTCTTTTCAGGGGCGATTCCAAGATTTGTGGTCCGTCCAGGGTTTAATCCCTGTACACGAGAAACAAAAGCAGCTTTTCTACAGATTAGAAGCGCTGCTATGGCGTGGCGTGGGGTGCGCAGGCAAAATGCATTTATGTATTTGTTTATAGGATGGCAGGGGTCCTTGGATTGGATTCACTTTTCCTGGATATACGACATGTGAAGCGGGACGTGTTTTAGATTACAGACATGCTCAAAGAGGGGAGGAGGGTTGACCCTTCAGCAGCAATCCAGCTAAAAAGAACAGAAATTCTTCAACCAGCTCCTCTTCACAGGAACCAGAAAGTGGGGAGTCAGACACAACCAGGAATAGAATGGCACGATATGAAAATGATAGGATCAAGTACTGTTGATAGGGAATGAGATATAGGAATGACTGGACCAGACCCTGGGTCGAAACAAGAGATGCCCAGATGAGGGGAAAAAAAGGAGGGGGAGGGGAATAAGAAAAAAGAAGAAGAAAGAAACAGAAGAAAAAACGGGTTTCTAAAACATTCACTATCTGGCTTCCATAGGGTCGGCTGCCATCACCTAACTGCGCATAAGCAACCATACGCATCCTAGCTGTGTGCATTCAAGCGTTTACTCCCACGTGGCATCGTGTAAACAAGAACGGGGCATTTTCAAAAGCTGGATATTTGTTTGAAGATATAATTCTGGGCACATAGGGAGCTGAATATTCCTCTCCTGAAGTCTGTTATCGCGATTGTGTCAGGTGCTCCTATCTCACCCTATGCATACATGGGGAGAGCTGCGCACCTCCTGGTGTTCTCTTGCACATCCAGCCAGTTTCTTCAGAAAGAGAAGGAGCACCTCTATGTAGAGTGGGGAGGGGCGACACGGATGGGGAGTTCAGAGATATATAGCTGAGCTGAGTGCTAATGAGAGCAGAGATCCCTGGAGGGAGGGGGATGGGTTGGGGTATGTTTGGGAGTCAGATACCATTAATCAGACACCCCCAAAGGATCAGGTCACTTTTGCTTTAAATCCCCTCCCTCCCAAGACTTAGCTTATGTTTTCCTTCTATTTCTATGTCATCCTATTTGTTTCTAAACAAAATGAGGATAAGTGGCTGAGAGGTACCTGTCTTCACTCACCGCAGACAGGTGAAAATAGATTCACACCTTAAACTTCAAGCAGCTCCCTTGTCTGCCCATACAAGCTGTACAGCTTTGCAGCCATTAGTGACTGACGCTCATCTCTGTATTAGGAAAAGCTAGAGCTGATTTCTGAAGCTTAAGCTCCAATTGAAGGCAAGGAGACATCCTCGCCCTCTCTCTCTTTGTGCGCGCTTCAAAAGTGATTCTTTTTTTCCTGATCAACAGGGCATTCCAGTTAATAAGAGCCATCACTTTGTAAATTCAGTTACATCCTGCGGTAAAGGTTTTGAATTGACTGCAGTCCAAGAGGCAGGAAGAATGGAGAAGCTACACAATTCTCACTCTCACCTGAACAATAAGAATGTTTCTCTGTCCATTAAGAAAAGGAAGACCTGTTCATCGCCAGCAGAAAGCAACATTGCTAAAGGTTCTTCATCTGATGAATACTTGGTATTGCTGCTTCTGGAATTTGAACATTCTCAGATTCTTTCCCCCCATTTTGATTCTCCACCATATATAAACCCCATTAAATCCACACATTAGCAGATATAGGGTGTGATCGTAGAAGCACAAGCTTATGCACCCTCAACAGCATGTGGTTCAAATCTTTTCTGAGAGATATTCAACTTTCCGAATCTGCAGTCTTCTGTCAAGTAGCATCCTGGCCCAACTCTGCCTCACTTCCAAGTTCAGACATGGGCCTACAGATGCTACCACCTGATTAATCCTGATTTATGGTGCAAACTGTACGGGATGAAATTCACATTACAAAGCCAAGTAAACCATAGATGTATATAAATTTGGTCAAGAGTAGGTTGAAACATGGCCCCATTTGTAGGATTATAGCAACAGCAATAGCATTTAGACTTATGTACTGCTTCACAGTGCTTTCCAGCCCACTCTAAGCAGAGTCAGCAACTTGCCTCCAACAATCTGGGTCCTCGTTTACCAGGTCTTTGCAACATCAAGTCAAATTCTGTTGGCTACGTACGTTGCATGGAACATGATGAGAATTGTGATCCAAAACATCTGCAATGCATCTCCTCCACTGAGATCTAGAGGACTGCCAAAGTCCTTCATGGTTTGGGGCAGGTTTCTTCCCTAAGCTATATCTCAAACTCCTTAGGGTTTGGATACCTATAAAACAAGATTATTAGAGTAATGTAATTGGCAATTTCCAGATTTTGGTTGGAACATTAACAAAAATAACACAAAAGATCTGATTCAGAGAATGAGACATAAAAAAAGAGGTCAGAATGACTAAGTTTTCATTTAGCTACTAGAGCTGTAATTGAAAAAGTTTATTAGAAACCTAAGGGCAGGCAATTTTTTTGGTCAACTTGATTGATGGCTAGGACAAATCATATTCTTTATTGAGGGACCCCAATAAAGGAGAATATTTGTAGCTCAAGGTTGAAATGAGGAGTCCTTGGTACTCTCTGAGCTTGATTGTTTTCCTGAGATATTTCATTACCCAAACTAGGTAACATCATTGGTGCTGGTTTTTATTCTTTATTTTCTGCATTCTGCATACATGATTTCTCAATGTATGTTATCTCAGTGGTGGGACAATGTCATAGAAACCCAGCAACTTGTCATTTTAGACTATCAAAATATTGCAAGGACAACATGGGTAGGAAGGAGAGACCCTGTAGAAAGGGAGATGATGTTGATGCAGAGAAGGCTTCTTGGAGTCTCAGAGAAGAGTTCAGGACATGGATGCCCCAGGAGCCTCTTTTTTGAGTCCTCCAGGCTCTTTCCCAGCATTCTTGTCCTGAGACTGGCTAGGCCACTCCCACTCTAGCAGCCATTTTTTCTAATGGGCAAGCCATAGCATCTGCAGAAGATTCTTAAAATTTTGTTCCCATTGGCTCAAAATATTGAGAATCCTGGCACAGTGACTACATTGATTCTCCCATGACTACAGATTATGATTTGTTCAAAATCCAAACATCGGTCTAATGTTATGAATGGCTTTAAACTTTCTCATTTTAATTTTCACCATCAGCAAGTGTTTTGAGCCTTCTCACTTCTGCACGACCAAGGCATATGCTCACAGGGAACACAATCATTTCTGTGAACCCCAGACCGTGTTAGCTTTTATCTCCCTTTCTTCCACCACCACCCCCATCCCTAGATTTAACTCACAACCTCCATATGTCTGTCTGCCACACATCGAAAAGAACGCAGGCACCGTTGGGGCAAGCCTAGCAGTGCAGCCGTCTACAAAGCTTCAACATGTTGGCAAGATGATATCACAGCTCTGCCTTGGCTGTGAATGGAGATTAGCACCATTTGCTGAATGGGAACAGCTGTGCCTGAATTAGGAACTGCTATTCCCAGAGAGAGTGTAGCAAAACCTGGTGAAAAAGCTAAGAAGGTGAAGAGTTAGGATGCCTGGGTACCAGCCACAGCTGAGAGGGGAGAAAAAGAGGATTGAAGCACACGGCAGGGCTGGAATGGGCAGTGGGGGGAACCCTTTGTGCTCATCTTAAGGAGCGAAGAGGTGGAGCAAAGACAATGAGAAGGCAGAGGTCCCAAAGCATTGCCTGTTGCACTCCCACGACTGCCTGCTTGTGAAGCCCGCGCATGTGTGTGTGTGTGTGTGTGCGTTTCGCACAGGAATACATGTGAGTCATAGCTGCTTTTTGAGATTCAGTTTCTCTCTCCTCCCTCCACCAGACCAACAGTTTCTTGTTCTTGATCTAAACCTGAGTTGCACAACTCAAGGGAGACCGTTCTAGGCATGGAATGATCTGCAGAGCAATCCTCTCTCAGGCTGCTAGGGAGAAGGAAACACACAAGGGAAGCGGTGAGCGTGTGCACAGGAAACAAGCCGAGGGCCCAGTTCGTACGTCTCGCTAAACTAGGCTTAAATAAGTCAGGTCCCACAGTTTACGCAAGAATTGCTCACAGAACCTGCTAACTCAGAAGTAACCCAGTCACTCAAGCTGGATCAAAGCAGGACGTGTGGGGACAACTAACAGGTAGTCCTCGACTTACAACATTTCACTTGGTGACCGTTCAAAATTACGACGGCATTGAAAAAATTGACTTTTTTCTTCAGACTTACAACAGTTGCAACATTCCCTTGGTCAAGCAATCAAAATTCAGATGCTTGGCAAATGACTCATATTTGTGACGGTCACAGCATCCTGGGATATGATATGGTATGCGACCTTCTGACAAGCAAAGTCACTGGAGAAGCCAAATTCACTTAACAACTGTGACTAACTTAACAACTGCAGTTATTCACTTAACAACTGTGGCAAGAAAGGTCGTAAAATGGGGCAAAACTCCCTGAACAAATATCTTGCTTGAGAACAGAATTTTGGGGCTCAGTTGTGGTCGTAAGTCGAGGAACACCTGTAAAGCTTGATGACTCGCTGCCACTACTGTTCCCATAAGTAAGAGGCCAAAAGTTCGTGTTCTTCTCCTTTCTTTTGGAAAAGCAGCTGGCAGGAGGCTAGGCTTACCAGAACCAGCTGGCGGAAGATTATCCAATATGTTTTGTTTCCCCTTATTTCCAACACTCTTTTCTGAAACAGCCCCCGGTGTCTGAAATTGGCCTCCTCTGTATTCTAAAAAAGAGGTTTCAGCAGAATACACAAGAAATACAGGAATAGAAAAAAAAGAAGTTGATGGTAACTTCCCTTAGCTCCAGTTAGCATGGCCAGTGGTCGGAAATGATGGGAGTTGGAGTCCTGGTTATCTGATAATATATGATAACAGGCCTTCTATTATCATCTTCAGTTTTCTCCAATAGGGTGAGAGGGGAGGAAGAAAAGTTATGGGGTCTGCCCATCTAAACCGTTAAATAATTGTGCCCCTTTTTGACTTCAGCTACTTATAGGTAGACTTATCATCACGATTGGGAATGGAACTTCTGTTACTGAGATGGTCATTGAGAAGGCCGTGCCTGATTTTATAGTCTTTTGGCCATCGCTGTTAAATGAATTGCACAGTCGTTAAGTGAATCTGGCTTTTCCCATTGATTTTGGTTGTCGGAAGCCAGCTGTGAAGGTCATAAATTACAATTACATAATTCTGGGACATGCAACAGTTGTAAATACATGCTAATTACCAAGCACCCTACAGTTGTAAGTAGAAGGATAAGTCACTTTTTTCAGTGCTGTCATAACTTTGAAGAATTGCTAAATAAAGGTTTGTAAGTTGAGGACTATCTGTATTTCAGTCCTGTGAATGATACAAAATCCTTGCTTTTTTTTTTTTGTTTGTTTCGCTTCTTCAATAAAATAAAAGATAGGAGGCAGGGGTAGAGAGTGCATAGCAAAAATCTCTCTCTTCCTTTACATTAAAGCACAGGTGTCAAACTTGACACGTCACGTTGCGGTCACGTAACATATCGTGACATTTTTTCCCTTCACGGAGCTGGGGTGGGTGTGGCATGCACATGACGCATCAGCCCGCGGGCCACCAGTTTGACACCTCTGCATTAAAGGAAGGCCTAGCTAGGATGACAAAAGAACTTATACAGCCACACATCTCTGGGAAAAATATTTTTTCCCCTACACCGGGTGTCAGAAACCTGCGACTCCAGAGCCGCATGCGCCTCTTTAGGCCCTCTGCTGCAGCTCCCTGTTCCATCACTGGTTGGCCCTGCCCTTCGCCCTCCCCTCCCAGTCACTCCTCGCCTGGCCTAAGGTAAGGGCAACGGTGGGGGATGGAGAAGCGGCCGGGGCTGATTCTCCAGTGCCTCACTCTTGCTGGAGCTTCTTCCAGCCCTAGTTGGTGTTGGGCATGCCTCATTCACTTGGGGAGACATGCAACCTGCTCTCCCCCCCCCTGAGACACTGGCCTGACCTGGCCACAACCAACACTGGCCTCGCTAACACAAGGGCTGGTGGGGTGTGAATGGGAAGTGGGAGGATAGGAGGAAATGGGGTCAGGCCCGCAGCACCCAAATGTGGCTTTAAGAAGTTCAGGGGAGCGGGAAAAAGGGGCTGGCTCCACCGAACTTCACACGCCCACCCTGGGGGTCAGGCACAGAGAAAGCCAGAGCGTCCTCGCCAAAGACACTCACTTGTCAGCTGGTCTCCCCCTCTCTCTGTATCTCTCTCTCTATATGTCTGTATGTGTGTGTGTGTATCTCTCTCTCTTGCTCTCTGTCTCTCTGTCTCCTCTCTCTCGGAAAGCTGAGGCTAGTCCAAGCCGGCGAGCTCTCCTTGGGACTCTTCACAACTCTTTTTTCTTCTTGGCAACTTTTTGGAAATCCGGGCTGCCTGAGGAACAAGTGAGAGCCGCGGCGGAGGCTTCCATTTGGGTGACCTTCCTCCTCCTCCTTCTCCTCTCACGACCCCCTGGCTGGCTGTGGCTGGGCCTAGAAGGTGCGCACGAGCGGGGAGTCCCTTCTCAAGCAAGTGGCCGCCCACTCCAGGCGCGCCGTTGTTGTGCTTTGGCTGAGCCTGGCCGCTTGCTTGACAGAGAGACAGAGACAGAGAAGAGAGGGGGAGAGAGAGAGGGAGAGACAGAGATAGAGGGAGGGAGAGAGAGGGGGAGAGAATGGTTTTGTGGTTCCTGGTGTTTTTTAACAACTGGTTCTCTGCCTTTAATGATCGGCTGGGTAGGTATGGCTAGAGGGTCATGTGACTGGGTGGGAGTGAGTGATGTCAAGTTGGCCAGGCCCATCCAGGTTTTGTGGCTCCCAGTGGTTTTTTTTTCTGTGGGAAACGGGTCCAAATGGCTCTTTGAGTGTCTAAGGTTGCAGAGCCCTGCCCTATACATTCTGACACAAAGCCTGCAATGGCAAAAAGGGCAATAGAATTGCACCTCAAAGGTGTCTTGTATGTCTGCATGTTATTTATGGGAATTGTATCCTACCTTTCAGTCAGGAAATGGAGGAGGTATGTGCAACACTCTTATTCTCCCTCACAACAACAAAAGTGAGCCAGAGTGACTGGCCTAAGGTTCTGATCTAGCTCCCCAAACGCAACAAACCCTCCGATGTGAACTCAAAAGGTTCCTTTATTAGGAATGCCAGCAGCCCTGGCAAAAAATTTCTCTTGCAGGCTAACAAGTCCGTCCGTCTGGAAGATGAATAATTGTCTGCCACACCTATTCATCTCTGCCTCCTGCTTTTTATCCCCAGAGCTAGGGTGGGGCCTCGCTAGTAGCAGTGGATCTTCCTTCCCCAGGATCAGCCCACAGCTTTCCACTGCTCTCCTCTTCTCTGCCTTCTGCGCAGCAGTGCGTCAGGCACTGGACTCAGCTGTTCCTCCTCTTCTTCATCAACCACCTCCAGACCTGGAGGCTGTTGATTCTCCAACTGAGGGCTGATGGATGGCCTAGGCTCCACCTCTGTCTCTCTCTCTGCCAGCTCCATTCCCTCTTCCCTTTTGGAGCTCCCAGGTTGCCCTGATGCTGACCCTGACTCCCACGCCTCCTCCTCTGATTCAGCTGGAGGGGCCGGTGGCCGACAGGCCACAACATCAAAACTACCACTGAGCTTCCAGGGGTGAAGATAAACCAGAATCTGAGCATCCCCGTATCATCAATTCCTTTAGCTCCTAAATCACTCTGGCTCTCCTTTGTATTGACTGCCACAGCCCTGAAAAAAATTTGGTGTGATACAAGTTCTTTTGCCTGGTTTTCATCACACAGAAGCTGTGCACAGAACGGCCAGACTTTTTTCAGCGTAATCCCTTGAGAAGCCTCGATTACCAGCATCCAATATGTAGGGGCAGCAGGGAGGGGTGTGTGTGTGTGTGTGTGTGTGTGTGTGTTAATGGAGTTTGCAGTTGTAAGTATCAACAAAATGGACACAGGGTTTCTTATTCAAAGTTAACCTTAAAAATAGAAGTGATGGAAGAGCAATGTAAGGTGGGAATGACAGCACCCTTGATTTTTAAACATAAATACAACACGAACATTTTGAAGGGAAATGACTAAACAGGGCCCAGAAATCTCTTACTCTCCTGTGCCTAAAAAGGAGCTGTCCTTTTCGTTGCACCTCTCCTTCCATAACCAGGCTCTTGTGTTTCCAAAAACATGTGCAGCAGACAAAAATCCAACAGAAACAACAGAATGCAAGTGATATAACAGCACGGCTGTTGGATTTCTGCTTAACATGCTCCTTAAATGCCTAATAGCCCTGCCAGAAGGATTAATCTGATGGCAGTACCAATAACTGCACGATGCCTTCATCCTTGTGTGGCCAACAAGCAGTATTTATCAAATTCCAACATGAAGGGAAAAGGTACAATGCCAGGACCCCGGAGAACTTGATTCCAGGCTTGTTGCCAGTAATATGTTCATGCTGGATCGGCTGGCTGCGAGGTAAGCACCGTATGCAGAAGGAGAGAGTTGAGCTATGGCAAAAATGGGCAGCGATATATATATCTATATATATAGCCCTCCACTGCAAGGCACCAGGCAGAGCCATCTGCTAGGGTACAATTATGCCAGGGATTGGATGGCGCAGCCAAATTCAACTAGATTCTCAATAGTTTTAAGGAGAAGCCTGGCAAGAATCCCTCCATTATCCCCCCCTCCCCAAAGAAAATATAGTTAGAATTCTCAACTCTGGTGTTTTCATCCTTTTTCAGGTCTGGAATCTGTTGGAAATATTCTGCACCTGCCAGCCTTATGGCTCAATTTCTTTTCTCACCCTGGAAGGCCTGATGCATGCAGTTCTTACCCCAGCATTGCAGGTAGGATATTGATACCTAGTAGAAAAAGTAGCTACATAAATAACTCCCCCACCCCAGGAAAGCACCTCTGGCCTGCTCCATACAGTAAGAAGACCAAGTAGCTAAATCTCTTTCACTCAAAACGCAGAGAGAGAGAAATAACAGAATGCTGGCGGCCAGGATAGATATCTTAGAGGTTTATTCTCAACATACAAGTAAACATTAAAGTGATCATTCTTCTTCTTCAGGAGGCAGCACAATCTTGCTAGGGTCGTAGTAATAAGAGGAAAGGATGGGCAGCCCTTGTTCTGTTCGGTTCTTAACTTTTCGTTCAGCTTCCCGGCGAGCCCAACGATGCATCCTACAGGGGAAAACAGAAAGAAATTCTGAGTGAATTATGAAAAAGTGTCATCTGGAAGTGGTTACGTAGATGCTATGTTCAAGCAGGCCTTTGATCCTACTCCAGGGAAAACAGCAACAAGAACTGCTAGGTATTAATCTGCCTTGGTGAGCAGAGAAACGGGATATATATTGGGTAATACACAGCGATAAGCTAGAACGTTTCTAAAAAAAAATATTAGACATTGCATTACATAAATGTTCTTTATTTCATACTGATGCAAATATGCTTATTACATCATTTGCTCAAGCTGTGTGCTTTAACGGGAATCAGTGATTTTGTGGTTATGGCTAAGACAGGGTGAAATTACAGAATTTATGTTTCTTTGGAAGAAGGAAAAATAGAGTAGTGGAAAAGCTGCATTCAAATTTCCCAGAAATAATGGAATTGGCAAGCCACATGAAGTAATCCATTCCTCAAAGTGAAGACCTTTCATGACTTTGAGGACTTGAAGAAATCTGATTCAACTAAAACTGTCCAGGACGTAGAATTTAGCTTGATTACACTAAAGCCAAATGTGCTCATGTCCCCAGATCAAAAAGATATAAAGAATCTTGAAAGGAACAGAAAGACCACGTAGCACTCACCCATCCAAGTCCCACCACTTCCCAAGGACTGTTTTCTTCTGCTCTCTCTCTTACGCAGCATGCTCTAGCAGTGCTTTTCAGCAGCACTCCCAGCTGTTTTGTCCGTAGCATCTTTGACATGCCATCAGCAGACGAAGTTAAGAGTATGAATCCAATCAAAGCCACAGCATTAATTACACTGTGCCGAGATGAAGTGCAAAGCTGCTTGCCTTAATTAGTGCTTCGTCAAGAAGTCATCAACCTGCTGCTTAGCTGGCGGGAATGAAGACACAATCTCCTTTTATTTATTTTTTTGCACAGTTCTAGTCTGTTCCAGTTTGCAGGATTTGGGGAAGGGCCGCCCGCAGAAAGATCAAAACTCACAAGTGGAAGGGAGATCTCATGTTGGGTTTTCATTCATTCCATCTGTCCAAGCCTTTTCCATTCCATATTTGGACCATTCCAGATCACTTGATCCTTGAGTTTCCTGCCTGAACTTAATCAGTTCAACCAGAAAGAGCGAGTCTGACATGAGATACCCAAGTGGCTAATTTGAGCCACACGATTTGTATGTATATATTACATAAATCTAAAATCTAAAGAGCCAGCCATCTGCTTTCATGAATTAGAAAGCAGAAATGGGGCCTGGCCTAGTTTACAAACGCTTGCTGCTTCCTTCTCTCCTTCAAATGGAAAAGCAGGAAGTTGAGCAACTCCAACAGAGAGAAGGAAAGAGGATGCTTTACATTTTTCCATCTTGGATATCACACTATTCTAGTACAACAAAGCCAACTCTGAACCAGGGTCTATCCATTTTTCTTCTCAACACCTTTCATCTCTTCAACCCCAACAATAAAGAACTCTTCTTGAGCATACAAATACACAAATCCTACACATAATTCACAGTTAATTCAATCTACTAAGAATTAACTGGTTTGTCCAACTGGCACATGGCTCAAAACCTTATCATGGGAGAAGTGTCTGTTTCCAGTCGTTGCAAGCTCCCCCACTTCTCAGGCAACCAGCAAATAGACAATGGGATTCATGTCATAAAGGCAAAAGACCTCTACCTGCTTCTGCTACCTTTCTACCTTCTACTTTTTTCTCTAGCTCCAACTTCAACACATCCCCTTTCTGCAGTAAAATCCACTTCTGCACTAGAGTTTCATTATCCACCCAACTTTGCTAAATCACTTTCCTCAAGGGATTCCCCAGCTCTACCTGCTCAGGTTCCTCAGCAAGATGAGCGTAGATATCAAGCGGCTGGCAGAAATCTCTTACTGGTGTATAACATACTTGCTCTACGTATGTTTGGCATCTCGGCCCATGTGAAAAGAAGTTGAACTTGATTTTTAATCTTTAAGTTGCACTTAAAAGTGACAAAGAAAGACTAGGGGTGACATGATAGCAGTGTTCTAATATTTGAGGGGCTGCCACAAAGAAGAGGCGGTCAATCTATTTTCCAAGGCACCTGAAGGCAAAACAAGAAACAATGGATGAAAACTAATCAAGGAGAGAAGCAACCTAGAACTAAGGAGAACATTCCTAACTGAGAAAAATTAACGGATGGAATGGCTTGCCTTCAGAAGTTGTGGATGCTCTATCACTGGAGCCTTTTAAGAAGAAATTGGACAGCCACTTTTATGGAATGGTATATACTGCTTGAGCAGGGGACTGGACTAGAAGACCTCCAGGATCCCTTTCAACTCTGTTATTCTGTTCTCTTCCATCTTGTACCTTGCCCCAACTTGCTCTCAGCATGCTAAATATGCCCAGTGGCCTATAAAGCTGGAAAACATAATATCTTGTTCCTTTGACAGCCCCAGTTTAACAGGAAGGATTTGGCAACAGTTGGCATTATGAAAAGGGTGGAGAACTAGTTTTGTGTGCATTTATTTATTTATCTCCCCCCTCCCCCCTTTTTTTTTTTTTTTTTACAAATAACTCAAAGTGGCGAAAATATCTAATGTTTATTTCTCCTATTTTCCACACAACAAACTTGTGAGATGGGTTGGGCTTACTTAGAATGACTGGCCCAGAGTTACCCAGCTGGCTTTCATGTGCTCTGGCGTTACACAATGGTGCATCCAGCCACTGGCATGTGTAAACCATACTTTGTTATTCAGCATTACATGTGCACCAGAATGTTATGATTTGTCAACAAAGCAAGGTTAAAATAAACCATGGATGTTTTAACCATGGTTTGTTTTAATCTTGATCAGCTGACAAATCATAAGGATGACCAAATGTTTGGTGGTAGGAACAATTAACATGGAGTGTGCGTGTGTATATAAAAGCAACAATAGATGGGACAATGATGTAAAATAGACTGAAATGCTCATTTTAAAATCATTTCGGAGGAGAGTGGTTGCTACTCATTTTTAACTACCTGAAGCTTCTTTAAGGTCTTGCACTACTATTTTTAAGTTATATGCTTTAAAATGATGGATTTAATATATTAAATATTTTTCTTTAATATATTAAAGAAATATATTATTTATTTTAGCAATCATGCCTCTGAAATTCAGATATCCTTGACTTATGACCACAATTGAGCCCAAAATTTCTGTGGTTAAGAGAGTTGTGCCCCATTTTACAACCTTTCTTGCTACAGTTGTTAACCGAATCACTGCAGTTATTAAGGTAGTAACACAGTTGCTAAGTGAATCTGGCTTCCTCATTGACTCTGCTTGTCAGAAGGTCTCAAAAAGCTGATCACATGATCCCGGGACATTGAAACTCTCGTAAATACGAACTCGTGGCCAAGGGTCCAAATTTTGATCACGTGACCACGTGCTATGGTCGTAAATGTGAAAAATAGTCATGGGTCACTATTTTCAGTGCCGTTGTGACTTCAAACGGACACTACACCAATGGTTGTAAGTCGAGGACTATCTGTAGTTGAAAGGATCTCCATGGGGCTGCATGGGATTCCTAAGGGCAAAGTACAAAGGCTTCTGCTCTACCTCCAAATATCAAATATCAACCTTTAGAGGTAGAAACAGACTTTACACAAAGACGAGAACTCTACTTTATATAAGATAGATAGGCTATAATAACAGAATTTTGCAAGTCTGATTCGGCTTTTCCTCCTCTCAGTCTTACATTCCAGAGAGTCAGGGAGGCACCAACTGGACTCTCTTCTTAATATTCTCTTCCTTGCCAGGACTTAAGGAATGCTTCTTCATTTACATAACAAAGTATTTCTCAATATTTGCTTCAACATCCCCCCCCCCCCCGGTTTCCCTGTTCCAAAGAAGAGACAGTATATTTAATTTTTTTCTACTTAACTCACAAATCACATGCTGTCAATATTGGCCGTTCTACTTTTTTTAACCAATTTGAGCATAAAAAACATTATGTTTAATCAAGCAGTTGGGAAGCTCAGATACAAGAAGGTCCAAGCCCACCTCCATTGTTGCTTCTCAAGCGTGAGTGGGGTGGCCTTCAAAAAATTTAACAACTGGTTCTCTGTCCGGTTGCTGGGTGGGCGTGGCTATAGTGGGTGTGGCCTAGTTGGCCTCCTGCACCACCCGTTTTTCACCCTCCCCGGGCCCCGGAGGCTTTTGTTGAGCCTCCGGGAGGTTGAAAACGGCCTTCCCGGGCTCCAGAGGCTCTCTGGAGGCCGGAAACGGGCCCATTTCCGGCCTTCCAGAAGGCCCGTTTTTCGCCCTCCCTGAGCCCCTGTACGGGCCCTGCACTTACCTGCATCCAAAACGGGCCATGTGGGGATTCCTGGGAGGGGTGG
>JANHFL010003637.1:111705-127388 GCA_032468155.1 Oxyrhabdium leporinum | reverse complement strand
AGTCTTTGTTCATTCTGAGCCTTTGCTTTCCTGACTTTGTCTTTGCAGATTCTGGCTATCTGCTGATATTCTGCCTTTGTTGTATGTCCCTCTTTCATTTTTGTACTTGTCCTTTTTGTCTTTCAATTTGTCAGAGAGATCTTTGTGCCTGTTATATAATTTTTATTAGAAATGTTTGACTTTAACACCGCTAAAATTTTTGAGTGATGTGTAAGTATTAGAAGGGTGGCATTGACCTTATAAATAAAAGAAATAAGCATACAAGGACAAGCAATTTTTCATGTATGAAGCCAACTAGAACTATTTTGCAAGTTGGGCCCTGAGAAATCTCACCAAAATTCATCATTAATCCATCATACATTATAAAATAAGTATGAAAGGCATTACTAATTTTTAACCCACCCAAAACAAATATGTGAACAAAAGATGGAAATAGAACCAAACATACAAAATCACTCCTCCATAGATATACTCATCCAGAAAACTCCCCCAGGAAACTGCAGTTTCAACCAGTAACTTGGTGCCAAAGTAATATCTGCATCCTTCCTTTCCTGAAAAAGCATGAACCCCCACCCCATCCCCAACCAGGAGATTGCTTTCTCTTCTGATCTAAGAAAGCACACCCTCACTATTGAGATTTCCAATAAGCATCTCCACTTTTCTTTAGGGTTAAGTGCATCCTGGAGGAAGCATAGGAAGAAAATACAACACAATAAATTTGGCAACATCCTGGGAGGCCACAGAGCTCTTCCTTGTGCAACTTCTAGCAGCAGTCTGCATACCTTGTGATTTGAGATGGGCTTGGCTTGCACTGATTACACAAAGTTCCCAGAAACTCTCTGTAGTTGATCCAGACTGAAGTTTTTGTACTTAGCTGTGGCTTCTTGGGATGTTGCTGTGTCTTCAGAGGGTTACCCAGGGTATCCATGGGAGAACTATATATCAGAAAGAATCCAGATGGCAACTACAATGACATGATTGAAGCATCCATGGCCATGTGATCAAAACAACACATGTAAAAAAGGAGCAAGGATTTGTTTTGCTGTGCAAAACATCTTCACCCTTTTGATCTCCACTTTGGACATCCCGGAACCTAAAGATGAACTTGGTTGAAGAATGGCCGAGCAAGGAGCACAAAGAGAAAAGTAGAGATAAATGGATCTGGAGGGCTTTGTTCGCATATGCCATGCAAAACTGAATTTTATAAGGAAAGAGTCATGTCTGCAGTTAGTTACCTAGTTAATGAGAGAAAGAATCCCAAAAGGCTTAGAAGACATATTATGGAAAATACATGTGGGGCAACTGGAATTTTTGCCATATATAGGGAAGCTGAAGAAGCTTCTTGGATAAGAGGTGAAACGTCTTCAAAGAAAAACCAGAAAGTCCAGTTGCCTCTTGAAAAAGCACCTTTGGGACAACCATGACCAGGATGACGGAGAATCTCCACAGACATATGGGGAAACTGATTCTCTATCAAGAGTTTATTTGCATATTTCACACTTTGGCATGACCTACTTTTTGTGTGACATAATCTTCTATTCCATGCTGCAAAAAATAAGAGGTTTGTAAGACAATTAACTCATCCATAACTCGAGCCTCAACAATGTGTGGTAAATGCATTCAGATTAGTTTTGGACAGACGGTATTGTTGCCCTTTCATGTTAGTGTTCAAAGTACTACATCCATCTATTAGCATTAGGGTGGAGAACAAATGCTTGTTCAGCACGTCAACAAATTGATATTTATTCGTGTTATTTCAGACTATCCAAAGGGTGTCTGCCTATCTGAGTATGCATTGGTCCTAAGCGAACAAAAATCCACACACTCTATCCATAAAAGGAAAGTAAACTAACGTGAAATCCAGCTGTTTCTCTATTGAGAACTGAACACAAGCTGTTGGGAAGCTAGTTAATCAGGGGTGTGAAAGTCCACAAAATTGCTTCCAGGGTAGAAGTGATATGATGAGGACTTAAAGAAGGGAATGAAGGGAATAGAGAACCACACCACAAAAGAAATAAGTAGAATAATATATCCTGACATTCAGACGTTTGCAGGAATAGGATGCAATACAAGAAAATAATAGATTTTCCAGGGGTAAAGTGTAAACAGGACTGCAGCCCCACTCTTCAAAATGTAATGATTTTAATTCTAATCACAGCAGTGTGAAAATTGTAGTATGGACAATCGCAAAGGTGCTTTTTCAAGAGGCAACTGGCCTTTTGAACGTTTCACTTCTCAGCCAAGAAGCTTCTTCAGCTCTGACTGGATAGTGGGGAATGGAGTCAGTCAGAGCTGAAGTCAGAACTGAAGAAGCTTCTTGGATGAGAAACAAAACATCTTCAAAGAAAAACAAGAAAGGCCAGTTGCCTCTTGAAAAAGCACCTTTGGGACAACTATGACCTGGATGACTGAGAATCTCCATAGACATTTAGTATTGACAATATTATTCAATTGTCTTCACTGCAACTATCCTCAAACGGGGGAGAAATATGGGGAAATTGACCAAAGCTGTTTCCAGATCGCTATTTTTAAAAAAAGTAAAGGAGTTCCTGTGGATTTTACTCCGCTAGTCGCTGCCAACTATAGGTGGCAATGTTTGTCTCCATTTCAAGGCCATTGAGCCAGCACTGTCTGAAGACATTTCCACAGTCATGTGACCAGCATGATGTCACCTTCCCACCAAAGTGGTACCTATTTATCTACTCACATTTGCATGCTTTTGAACTTCTAGATCGGCAGGAGCTGGGGCGAGTATGAGAGCTCACCTGTCGCGTGGCTCTCAGGTCTCAAACCTTGACTGCTGGCTTTCCAGCCAACAAGCCAGGCATCTTAACCACTGAGCTTCTGCGCCACCCAAAGTCGCAAATCAGAAACAATGTAGCAGCACATCTTCTCTCCTGCTGTGCAATCCTCAACTTCAATGAAGCTTCATTTCCTCCAAAAGAATGACCAGCTGCTATAAGGATCAGCTGAGAAGCACCTATATGGCTCTATTTAAGGTGGCTATGACAAGAGTATTGGGCTTTCTATGGGAACTTACCAGCAATGGAGAGCAAAAAAGTTAAGGAGGAGCAAGCAGGATGAAGTGCGAATTCCTATCAATAGGAAGTAATCTAGAATGCTGACAAAACAGTCAGTGTGGATACAAGCCAATCTGATTGTAGGGGAAATGACTGTTTAAAACTCAGAGTATTTAAAATATCCAAATCTATATTGGATATCCAAATTTCACTGTTTGGGGTCCTAAGATATCCATACAATCAAGAATAAATATGAATGTAATCTTAGGCCATAAGAGGTGCTTGCTTCATTCAGCTGGTCTGAGATCTTGTGAAACGATAAGAATATTTTATAGACTTTTCTTATAAAAAAATGTTTAGTTCAAGAATTATTATCCTCCAAATGTATTTCATGTAAAGATTTTTCTGAAATTTTTAAATTATCAAGAGCCACGGTGGCTCAGTGGTTAGAGTGTAGTACTGCAGGCTACTTCTGCTTCCGCCAGCGGCCAGCATTCCAGCAGTTCAACTCTCACCAGGCTCAAGATTGACTCAGCCTTCCATCCTTCCATCCTTCCGGGGTGGGTAAAATGAGGACCCAGATTGTTGGGGGCAATATGCTGACTCTGTAAAACTGCTTAGAGAGGGCTGTAAAGCACTGTAAAGTGGTATATAGGTCTAAGGGCTATTGCTGTATTATAATCATGTGAGCACTCTGTCATTATTATTAAAAAATGAGAGATTAAATTTTGACCCCAAAGTGTAAAAATACATATGTATTTTTTTTTTACTTCTTCCGTATCACAAGAGCCAATTCTAGGAGCTTTGTGATACCTCTCCTGCAGCAGTGAACATTACATAGACATTGCAACATCCCCATGTGGAATTTGAACTAGATCAGAGACTAGATCAGGATGCAATGATGATACGACACTTCCATCAGAAGGGGGAAGGGTCCTATAGAAATTGGATAACCGAGCTACACCGAACCTCTGCTCTAAATCCAGATGTTGTGTGATCGATGTTTTAGCATGGTCCCAATTTAATGTGCATGGATTCCCTGGAAAAGAGCTTTCTTCCCGTTAAATTTGAAATTGTCACTTAAAGTGGAAAAGGGGGAGAAAATAAACAAGATCACCTTGATGGCATTATACAGAAACTGTTGACTAGGCAAAAGTGACTGAAATATTTTTTTAAGTCCAAAGTAAACAGATAAGAGGTGACAGTTTAGGAAATGGGAGCAACTCCAGCACAATCACCCTTGCATGATTGTGTTATTATACCCAATCTCAATGAAAGCAGTTTTAGCCTCCCTGCAGAGTTGATTTCTTGCTCTGATCTACCTAGTGGAGCTGACAGCAGCCCAGATAAAGTCTAGTTAGGTTTATGTCGATAGTGAATTGGGCTTTAATCTAAGGGCAGAGGACCAAGTGAAACTCTGAGAAACCTAGATAATATGATTTCAGGTGGCTTGCAGTTACTATATGTCCAAGAGCTTCACCACATAGAAGTTGTATGAAAAAGAATGTGGTGGCAACAGACAGAAAGGGATTCCATACAGTAGAAATGCTATTTGCATGCAGACCAAAGGTGCTTTTTCAAGAGACAACTGGACTTTCTGGGGGTTTTTTGAAGATATTTTGCTTCTCATCCGAGAAGCTTCTTCAGCTCTGAATGGATGGTGGGGAATGGAAGGATTTATACTCCTTGCAGACAGCTGGTCATTTGCATCCTTTTAGTGAATCATTAAGGCCACCTGGAGGTTTATCTGTGTCATCAGGATCACCTGAGTAGTGCAAATAGGTGTGGAACAGGACTGTCAAACTCGTGGCCTATGGGTTGGATGCATCATGCACTGGCCATGCCCAACCCCAATTTGGCATAGGGGAAAAAGAGTCCCGATACGTCATGTGACGATGCCGTGATGACATGAGTTTGACACCGCTGGTGTGGAGCCTTCTTGGAACTGTTGAAAGGATTGTGTTGTAGACCGGACAGAGATAAGATGCTTCTTTGCACAAGATTGTCAACACAAACAGATACAATAGTCAAACGTTTTGACATTGGCTGTCAATAAAACCACAACGTATTTCAACATATTAATTTGTTCAATTGCATGGGCAGTGGCTCTTTCAGATAAGAACATTATCCCTGGTTTTTGGTAACTGATCAACCAATTGTCTTGGCAATGTTGAGTGGGAGCTTTAAGTGCCCTTTTTAGATTTACATGCTAGAAAGCAACAGCATCTGCATAGAGCAGAATTGGGACATGTCTGTTTGCCAGTTTTGGACCATGAATCACTATGGCTTTTAAATGCTGGACCAAATAACTAATATAGATGTTAAACAGACTTTGAGCTATTACAGAACCCTAAAGCTGTTGAAAGTTGTGCACAAACAGAAGAAGCTGAGGATAGGAATGTCATACAATTCTGACACAAGTTCCATGGAAAAGTGAGTTTAGATGTACTGTTCCCAATAGATTCAGCAATAATACAAACCAGCCTTGCTCTGCAAGCATTTGTTTTTGTCCTATGAAAAATTGGCACAAAGAAAAAAGTCTGAGAAAAAAAAAGCAGGTGTTAAAAGTTGCATAGAAACAATTACAATTAGAATTTATAAAATTGATGACATTGGAGAACTTTGCATTTAAAGCCTCAGGACTTTTACATGAATCAAGAGAGGATGCTTTGCATAAAAAAGGGTTTGAGTCTCCTACATATAAAGTTACAAAATTTGGGGGAATATGCATACAACTCTTCTATACCATGAGACACAATGTCTGTAATTTTTTCTATTGTTGTTTTAAAAGATCTAGACACGGTATTCCCTGTGACACCCTATGGAAGTGAAAGTTGGACTTTGAAGAAGAAGGTTATGAAAAGTATTGATACTTTTGAATATCGATGTTGGAAAAGACTCCTGGGAATACCATGTGCAGCCAAGAAAACAAAAAAAAAAAATGAACCATTGAACATTGATCAGGTTTAAATTATTCTACAACAAGCGCATTATAAAAAGACCCATCTTTCCTAGAGAAGACTGTAATGCTGGGAAAGGTGGAAGGAAATAGAAGAGGACAATCAGCATCAAGGTGGATAGATTCAGTTACTGTGGTGATGAAGGCATTGTTGGAAGATCTGAAAGATTACAGACAGATCATTATACTGAAGATCTGTCTCTGTGGTTGCTGAGTTGAAAAGAACTTGAGGACACATTATCCATCCATTCATTTATCCATCCATTTATCCATCCATTTATCCATCCATCCATCCATCCATCCATCCATCCATCTGAATAAAAATTGTTCTGCTAACACAAGTTAATGTACTTTGCTAATCTTTTGCCCTACTGAGTTAGAAAAGTGGAATTTGTAGTGATTTGAACTTCACTAATGAAGCTTGGTGACAGCAGGTACTTGGTTATGTGAGCTGAAATTTAAAATTGGTTTATATCGTATCACATTGGGGAAATTTTTATGCTGATCTCTTCCTATGTAAATTTTTTCTCCATTTGGGTGGACAGTAAGGACATTTTTGCATTGCAAACTATGTTTAGCTCAGTACGGTATTTATGAGTGCTGGGAAGAAAGAAATATAATTCTCTTTTTCTGAAAAATTTGTCCCAGCTTGTTACAGGGCTTCATACATAATGATGTGCTTTGTGGGCAAACACCATCTATCAGTGTCCTCCTGGGGACTACACTTTCCTGCACTGACTGTGACAAAGAACTATTAATATTTTCAACATCCCCTGCCATTAAAACAGATGCACTCAGGAACAGAAAGTGTGGATTTGGATTCTGAACAGCAAAAGCATCAAATATTTGCAAAAAAAAAATAGTCCATCAGTTAGTCTTTGCAGAGAGAGGATACTCAAAACAAATAGCCTATCTCGCCAGCCTGGACAGATTATTACAATGACTGGTGACCAGTGGCTAAAGATTTCTGCTCACAGGATGGGAATTATTTATTTTATTTGTTTTAATTCATGTATAGGCCTTTTTTTTTTCCTGTAGTGGTGAACTTGGCAGTTCATTTTCGCACATCTCAGGTATTTATAAAATGCAAAAGTTCATTGTAATGTTTGGGGGCAGGGACACCATATGTGGCAAGATCTTTTTTTCCATGCAAGCAATTGAACACATAATACATATACAGAGGTATACACACACATACAATGAACAATGAAGGCATAAATGCCAGTGGAGAGAAAGAGCTGATTGTGGCATGCCATATCGTTGATCAATGGTATTCTTTAGACTTCTTGCAAGGGTGGGAGAAGGCTGGGTGCTTCCACAACTTTCTGTGTGGGTCATTCCAATCAATGTTGTTGGAAAAGAAGAGATTGAGCTCTTGGGCACTCTAAAGTGGGTTGCCCTAAGAGTTAGCCCTCTCATCTGACTTGTTCAATGCTACTGTCAGCCTTGGAAGCCATAATTGCTAGGCCTCTGAGGCTGCCACATATAGCACATGGGAAACAGGGAGGGGGCTTATTCTCATACACTTAGAGGGGGTTAGAAGACAAAACAAAATTTCTTTCGAGAGAGTCTAGGACAACCCGACCAGCACCTGGAAGAGGAGTGCCAGGAGGAGAGAGGAAGTTGAATCCTAAAGAGGATTTGGGAATGTGACCTTTGAGTAGGGCCGGGAGGTGGATCTTTGATTTTCTTTTGGGTGGAGAAAAAAATTCAGATTCAGGTTTTTTCTCAGATGTACCAACATGATTTCTCTGATAAATTCTCACTTGGATACAATCGTGTCTGAGTGTTGAATGGATGAGCGGGACTTTGACAGCTACGTGATATTGACGAGAAAACCATTGCCTCCATTGGCATGGTGGCAAGTATAATCAATATGTCAATGATACTCAGTTTCTACTGAGAAGGAGATGAGTTGAAAGGAAGTGAAGTCGGTAATTCCTCTTGAGTAGCTCTGTCCTTGAAGATGATTCAGAAGCTGCAGCTGGCATAGAAAGCAGATGCCCATTTGTTAGTCAGAGCTAACCGGTTCATCGGAATAGTATCTATTTTGTAGGAGCTGGGCTGGCTGCTGGTAGGCTTCCAGACTACATTGATAATGCTGCTGGTTACCTATAAATTCCTTGCCGGTTGGGTATTTGTTGCTTTAGTGTCTTTTCGCCTCGAGTAGATTCTGCCTATTGTATGTACTCTAGCCATGAAAGGATGCTACGGGTACAAATTCCTTGTGAGTTCAAAGGGATGCAGCCAAACACCACATTCTTGGTTGCCATTCCCTTGGAGTAGCTTTTGTTGGAGGGCAGGTTAGCCCAGACCCTCTTATTTTAACCTTTTATTTATTCACCTTCACCCTTTATTGAGGAATACAATCCTATGTGTCTAGAGAAATTGGAAATGAAGGCTTTTAGCTGAAGGACATCAGTGGTGTCCTTTAATTTAATATTTTATTATAAGATTTTTAATATTTCAAAGCGCTCTGAACCTGTTGAGGTGGTTTAGGTATTAATATAGTAAAAGAAAATAAATACATGTTAGTTTATTTATTAGAACAAATCTGAACATTAAATTGGTTGTTTACTATTACTGCACTGTCGTGACAATAGATAATAAAAAATCAAAACCAATAACCAATAAATCAACATAATATATCTAACATCAAATCTCAACCCAAAAAGCAATGATATTGTAGCTTCGGTAGTATTATTAAACTAGTCCAGGAAGGTGTCTCATTATTAGATGACATTGCCAACGGTCCCTTGTTGAACACAAGACAGAAAGCAATCTGGCCATTATTCTGTATTCTATGAAAAAAAAATAAGAAGGGGATGGGGATTGGATTTTCTTTTTAAAATATAGCGGATGATGGGAAAGCCTGTGCTATCTTTCTACATTTTTCAAAAACTTGGCACACTTTCAGCTTCCTCTCAGCTCTGATGAATAGAGGTTTCATCCCTGGTGCTTCTAGATTGCTCAAATGACCGCATAATGTTTTTCTGGTAATATACAATGGACTACGTTAAGCCAATGTATCTCAGGGAAACAATTCAACTTTTTTTTTTTGCAGACTGTTCTTGGAGTTTAGTAAGTATCCCAACAGTGTTCTTGTTCTTATTTTGTTTTAAGGCCCATTGAGGAAGCCAGTTATCCTGTCCTCTTACTTCCCTCCCCAAGTGGCTGCTGTTTGTCAAAATTGCTCATTATACCTCCCCCATGAGATTTGCAAATATTAAGCCAGGAAATGCTCACAGAGATGGCTTTTGAAGATAGTCATAGAAATCTTTGCAGGGTGAAACCTCTTCAACCTTGGCTCTTCAGAGCCATTGTGCTGAAGTGGCTATAATACTCTTCATGCTGAGTGACCTTATCTCTCTGGCATTTTTTGGCGGAAAAAAGAAAGTGGTGTTTTAATGTCATATCATGAATATGATTTCTGCCACATGTTCTGCTGTTTCACACTGTCAAGATGCCACGAGCCTCTTTTTCATTCATGTTACAAGCTTCTCCCCCACCCCCACCCCCCAAAAAGTTTCCGCTTATCTATCTTCAAGTTATATATTCTATCGGCACCATTCAAAGCATCTTTCAACACAAAAGAAAGTATCCATAAAAGAAAGAGGAATAATTCAGCAATGGAATCACAGATAGTGGGTGCCACTTTAATTTAAGATGAGATTTAGCAAGATACATTCATCACTGTCATATTGACTGCAATTCTTGGTCTTGTCCATAAACTGATTGCATTTCTGAGTAGTTGCCAGTTTTAAGGTATGCTGAGAAGATACTCCGGAAAGGGCTGAATTTTCATGCCCTCGTTGGATGATAGCTTTGAGATGATGCTATCAATTCTATGGGTAATTTATATTTAAATTGTTGAAGTGTTGCAATTCAAATTAATGAATGGGAGGAAATCTTATAGGAAGTAATCTATGTTCCAGTCAGGCAACACAGTTCTGAAATTACTGGGTAGGACTTAAAATTGCTATAACTTAAATAACATTTACCACCAAATTATGTACCAAAAATCAGCACCAGAAATGGGTATGCTTGAAGAACTCTTAAACGCCAAGAATACCTTGTCATCAAATATTGTTTCTTATGATTTAAACTTTATTTTTTGTGTGAAGTCTTTGATAGTCCATAGATTAAAAGAATAGCTCCCTCTTATCATATGGTCAGGTTCTTTGCGAAAGAAACTAGGTTGAGGAATGTTCTTTGGGGTTTTAAGTGAGAATTACATTCTGGATGATGGAAACACCCAAAGCAGCAAGTTTAAATCCAGTGGCCATTTGCAAAACTGATATGTACAAATGAACAAAGCAAAGTTATGAAAATAACCACAATAGAAACTTTTGAGACATAATAGAAAGGGTAGCTCTTCTGAGATACAGCCAAATACTGTCTATGACAAACAGTTTTTTCTTATTCTCATTTCCCCTGAATATTGGCTGGATAAGTATCCCTTTATATTCAGATATTTCAGTCCATTATGACTAGACTAACCGCATCAAATCTGTAGATGGGAAAAATAAGAATTATTTATTTCAGACCAATTTTCTGACAATGTCCATAAAATAGAGTCAATTAAAATAGGTATAATCTCAAATCACTTACAAATTTTCTACTTCACCTCTAAACAATAACTGGGCAGTCACATAGCATCAAATGGCCAGGTCATTTGGTGCTTGTCTTACACTGCTGTTGCTGCTGAAGTGAGGTTCTTGTCTTCTGAAGCAATGCATCATTTTCTTCACAATAAAAAAATGTGTTGTGAATTCCATATCCAGAAAATACCAATGACATATTCTTGCAATGACCTAGAAATGCTTGGTTAACTTCTCTGAGCAAGACATACCAAAATTTTGTCAGTGCGAAACAACTTCTGATTGGGTAGTAATAGGAAACAGGGTTTGCTTTGCCTGCCCACCTAGCAGTTTGAAAACATGCAAATGTGAGTAGATAAATAGGTACCACTTTGGTGGGAAGGTAACAGCATTCCATGCAACTTGGTACAGAGTTATGCTGGCCATGTTGGCTCCCTTAGCTAAGAAAAGGAAATGAGCAGCTTCTCCTAGAGTAAGACACAACTGGACAGGGAAAAGGAAACATTTACCTCTGTCTTTACCTTTATATTGGCTTGCAAGGTAGCCTTTAGCTAGAAGTTCTAGTTAGCTTGGAATAAAATGAACATGTTTTGGGTAAAATTAGGTTTGGCTGTGGCTAATACATATTGCTAATGCTTTATCTAGTGATCTCCATGCCTATAAAAAACTGAAAATAATGTAGTAGTCAATAATACTGATCATGAGAAAGAAAGAAAGCAAGGAAGGAGTTATAGTATATATAACAAGGAGAAGAATGTAATAGATCTAAATGATAATGATCTAAGTGATACTCACTGATGAATATATAAATGGAAGTAAAGATGTACTTATGACTGAAAGAGTTCTAAAATATATGTAAGAAACTATGTAATTGAAGTTATAGGTTTCTTTGAAAGCAGGATTCCATAGGTAGAATTACAGAATATTAGATTCCCATCAACAGTGATAATATGGAATAACCAGAAAAGGTTAAAAAAAATTGTGCAACATCCTGACTGAAAGTAAAGTGGCAGAAAAATAACATGCTAATAACATGAATCGACAGATAAGAAGGTGAAAAGAGAATTAATAAAAAAATGGAAACCTAGGCTGAAGGAGAAGAGTGACTTAGAAAATATGCTTTGTTTTGAATACATGGTTAGGGATTATATGAAGACCTATGTATATTTGTATGCAGATATTACATTGTTGTTGGTTGAGAAACTAAATTATTTGCAGGAAATGTTAATTTATAATCGGGGTGCAGCTTTCAAAAGTATTGTTTTGAAAAACCAAGGTAGCTTTTTACTCTATATAATGAATGTTTGCCACTTTTATATATAAAAATAGCAACAACAACAAAAAAACCCACAGAAAATTTGTACACCTTGGACGAATATTTACTGAAGATGGGGAAAGAGAAATTTTAAGACAGATACGAGTCATATCTGCTCTGTCGTGAAGGATATTTGGCAAGAAAAGTAAAAATGGCTGTGTCTACTTTATTATATGGAAGGGAACAAACAGGAAAAAACAGACGTTGAATGCAATGGGAATGGGTTATTTTAAAGAAGTATATATATAACCAAAGAAGAAGAAAGAAAGAACTGGTTTTGAAACACTGTGGACCAAATGCCGTTGGGTGACACACATAAATGAAATACATTGAGGTGGTTTGGTCATACTGAAAGAATGGATGAGGACTGAACCACAAGATGAATATATGAAGAAAAAATGAATATAAGAAAATGAAGGAAAGTACTAAAAAGAAATATGGTTGGATAAAGTTGATGGGGTCATGAAAGAGAGGTGACGAATTTAAGAAACAAAACGCAGTGTACAGATGTGGGGAAGGATATTTGGAAGAATAAGAAGACACAGAGAAGTACCATAGATTCAATGGTATGAACTAATTTTAGCCATATTTACTTTTCTTGTTCTATTGTCTTAAATGTCTTTGTCTTACAACCTTTTATCTCGTTCTACATTTTTGCATGACGTTGCTTAACCCGAAACAAAAACATACAATGCACATGGACACGGGCAGGAGAAACCTTTGCCTACTTAATGTTTTTGGAGCTGAAGTTTAAAATCGGTTAGCCAGTGACACAAAATGCAAGGTGTGTAAAACAGGATTTTCAACATTTTGGAAAATAGGATCATTTTAAGAGCTTACATTGCTGTTTTCACAATTTTCATTATTTTGGCTAATAATGTTTGAAGGGGTCTCTGGGGTATTAAAAAATTGAATTTAGGGGGCCACAAATAGCTCATCCCTGACCTGATCTTTTTCTGATTCAAGGCAAGGCTTCCATTTTTAATGTTAAAAGTTGCTTATGGGTATATGTGCAGTTAAAGTATATGTCTGCATGCATGAACAGACACAAAAGATTCATTATTGTTCCTGGAGTCCCATGAATATAATATCCAAATGTTTGAAGTTACTTTCTTGCTCAAAACGCCTGAGAAAATGCTAAAAGAAGCTGAAAGAGTTTTAGTTAACTAATTTCTCAGAGGATTCATGTTCTACTCTGCAAAAAATTTCTATTCAAAAAAGGAGAGCATTGTCCTGAAAAGAATTGACCTAGGTAACTATCCTTACTACTCTCCAGTTGTTATTAATTTATTCCTTGATCCTAATCTATTTCATCAGTAAAATGACCAAAATTGAAGCAAAATAAATTACAGGGAACAAAGGGGCTTCAACCACCAAGCCAGGTATCTCATTGAGGAAACTACTGTTATTGTATAATAAATGAATAAATGCATAAAACATCAACCTGGAGTCTTTGGAAATTTAGCTTCTTAGAGTAACTTAACGTTGGATGAAAAAAATTAACGATCATGCCTGATTAATAATTTCCCACTTTAAAAAAAGAGACTATTCAAGCAAATCTTCAAACAATGTCATTTTGTATAAAGTTTACATCAAATAAACCACATGAGCTAAAGTCTCAGTTCTCAGACCACCAACTCACTGGGTTGTTTCTTTTCTTCCTTCTCTTCCAACCCCACATCTTTTGCAAGTAGACAATTAAATCAATCAATTTAGTTGCTAAATTAATACCATAATTGTAATAGTTTTTTTTTTCCACCAGCCCCAATTCTGTCAGGAGCTCTTTGATGGTGAATATTCAGTACCAACTGTGCTAGGTTTCTGATGCATTTTCAGAATCTAATCACTCCCATCTGCTCAGAATTAGATGCCACAATTCTTGCAGAGCCTTTTGAATTTATGGCAGCCAATTTAATCAGAGCTAACAGGACCAGTTTCTGTAACTATGATTTGAAAATGTGGACAAGATGCTTGTGTGGATAGGCCAATGACCTGCACTCTAGAGTGAAATGTCTATGGAGATTCTCAGTCATACATAAGCATGGTTGTCCCAAATGTGGTTTTTTTTTCAAAAGGCATTTGACTTTTTTTGTTTTTTCTTTGAAGCATTTTCATTTCTCATCCAAGAAGCTTCTTCAGTTCTGACTGACTGGCGGAAAATGGAAGGATGCACTCTAGAGCCTTGCTAAATAGGGACAGTCTTCACACAAGGAAAGCTCAAAATCACCTAGAAAAGACCAATGCAGCAGCCTCTCTTAAACAGTCCTTGCCTGGATCCTGAGTTTTGAGACAGGAACTTCCCAGTTGCAAATACAGCTCTCTTGGGCAAGATGCTAGAAATGGTGGTGACCAACTACAGGTATTTTGTACATTTGTACCATGGTGGCGCAGTGGTTAGAGTGCAGTACTGCAGGCTACTTCTGCTGACTGCCTGCTCCCTGCAATTTGGCAGTTCAAATCCCACCCAGTTCAAGGTTGACTCAGCTTTCCATCCTTCCGAAGTAGATAAAATGAGGACCCAAATTGTTGGGGGCAATAGGCTGACTCTGTAAACCGCTTAGAGAGGGCTGTAAAGCACTATAAGTGGTATATACGTCTAAATGTTTTTGCTATTACTAGTTGGAACAAGTCAATCACACTGGGTTTGGTCTGGATCGGACCAAAATATGGACCTACATAAAGCATAGAAACAATCTTCAATGTTCTGATCATTGACATCTACTAGGCAAGACTTAAAAAGAGGAGTGCTGCTGTTGTGATTCCCCTGGATCTCTCCACAGTCATTGACTATACTGATCATAGATTACTATCAGAACAGTTCAGTTTGTGAAACTGCAGAAATGGATCGACTGTAATGCTTAATTCTGTATTGATGACAAATATAATGTCAGGTTTTCTTTCCATTTGAACTAGAGGAGGTTTGTTCAGGTCTTCTAAAAGTTACTTGGATTGGGGCCCACAAGTGGAATCCAGATAAGAAATACATTATGGATAGGCTGGAGAAGTGCACAGTTTGGGGGTTTCCTTTGATTTCACCATCATTAGAAGCAGAGGTAGCTTTAGTGATATGGAAAGCCTGTGTCTAGTTTTTAACTGTGCCAGTTATGAGCCTTCTTGGATTAAGCAGCCTAGCATTAGTGATTCATCACTTAATAAATCCTCAACTGAATTACTGCAATAGCTCCATTTGGTGCTAACCTTGAATATTGCCCTGAAATAGACCATGACTTCCTGGCTGATAGATGTGACAACCAAAGGAGGTCAGATAGCTCCAGTCCTGAAGGTATTGAATTGCCTGTGAGTTTGCTTCTCTGTGAGGAACGGTGAGGAATAGACCACTCTCAGAACCCCAGTAATGGAATTCTGACACGTATTCAGTTCTGCCACATCTTCTGTTGGAAAACAGTTGAAGCCATGCCCGTTCACCAAGGTATTTATGGAATGATTGACACTAAGACCAGACAGCCTTTTGGAATGCCTTTTATTTTGTTTTGCTTTTTAAAATGAATATTGCTTGCTTTTAATACTTATTGTTTTTAAGCAGTGCCTGTTTTGTTGCGGAGGTGATATTTAAGACGTTTATAAACCACTTTGGAGACTTCTGGAGGAGTGGGAGGAAGAAAATAGAAAGAAAATAAATTATACCATGTTACAGGGAGAGATTCAGCAAGTTGTTCCTCCTCCTCCTCCTCCTCCTCCTCCTCCTTTCCTCCTTTCTCCTCGCCCTCCTATTCTCTCCTGCCTCCCTCCCTCTTTCCTTCCCTCCCTCTTTCCTTCCCTCTTCACCA
>JANHFL010003637.1:40629-53343 GCA_032468155.1 Oxyrhabdium leporinum | reverse complement strand
AGAAGAAGAAGAAGAAGAAGAAGAAGAAGAAGAAGAAGAAGAAGAAGAAGAAGAAGAAGAAGAAGAAGAAGAAACTACTTGAGATGAGAATTGTTTAAGCAGGTATTAAGAGAAGCATGTCTAATACTCCCCTGGTTGTTGAACTGTATGCATAGAGAAAGACTAAGACATACTTGTGGGTAGGAAAGAAATCTATTGATTGGGAACACGTGTGCATACTTTCCTATGCAGGTGATGTTATGTTGCTGGCAGAAAATCCAAATCATTTGCAGAAAATGTTAGATTATATCATGCAATTAACGTGTTTTGATCTTAAATGTATTGAAAATCAAGGGAAAATGGAACATTTGCACATTATAAGCAAATGGTGAAAAAACTCCAATTACAAATTTGAAAAAGGGGAGAGATTTTAAGGCAGATAAATGTTGATAATAAGTAGTGAGTGACGTGTGGTCAGGCAATATTTGAGTTGATGTTATTTAGCAATAAATGACATGCAACTTACTATTCCACATTAATACAAGAAACACATACATAATGTCCAAAGATCTCTTACATGAGATGAACATTTCTGGCAAAGTATCAACTGTAATGGTGAAAATATTTCACATTACTTATTTAGTTACATCATTCCATATCAATGCATGTTCTGAACAGCCTATTATTTTGGAGCTGACAAAAATATCCTAAAAAAGAGTATCTGCATTGTTCCAAATTCTTCTGGACAATCTACATAACCTACTTAGCAATAACCTTTTAAATAATAGTGCTTAGCAAGCCCCCCACCCCACCCCCAAAAAGGACAATATATGCATATCATATTTGTTTATTTTTATATCCAGTTCTTCCTGCAATCTGAATTCAGCATGGCAAAAAAATACATATTAATTATCTAAAATTCCATTACATTTGAAAGTTTCATACCAGATGCCAGCACCATTTTGAATGGTGCCACGTGGTTTACATTATTCTAAGCTTTAACTGGCTTGTGAGTTTAAGAAAGGAATTTGGTATGCGTGTCTAACAGTAAGACCAAGCTATTTTCCCCCTGCAGCTTTATCATGGCGTGAGGCAAAGATTCAAAGTGCCTGTTTCGGGATTCTGCCAAGCAAAAGTGTAGATACAGCATTGATTTAAATTGGACTTCTACATGATTCTAAAAGCTGACTTTGTTATATAAAATGTACAGATCCAAAACGTTCTTGCGAGATTTAAAACATAAAGCAGAGCAAATAAAAAGGTCTTGTGTTCAGAGATCTCTCCAGTACTTATTGAGGCTCCCCTTCTCCCCTTACTATGGCTTTGTAAAATTAAGTAAGTCAAAAAGTGAGACACATCATCCTTGACTTATAACAGTTCCTTTAGTGACTGTTTGAAGTTGCAGCAGCACTAAAGAAAGTGACCCGTGACTATTTTTTCACACATACGACTGTTACCGCATCACCAAAGTCACATGATCAAAATCCAGGCGCTTGGCAACCGACTCATACTTATGACGGGTGCAATACCCTGGGGCATGTGATCACCTTTTGCGAACTTCTGACAAGACAAGTCAATGGGGAAGCCAGATTCGCTTAGCAACCATGTTCCTCACTTAATAACTGCAGTGATCCACTTAACAACTGCGGCAATGCTGGTCATGAACTAGGGCAAAGCCCTGGTAACAAATGTTTCGCTTAGCAACAGAAATGTTGGACTCCATTGTGGTCATAAGCCGAGGATTACCTCTGTTCCAAAGAAGATTTTGAAATTAGATTCAGGAGATCAGGGTTACGCGTGGAAGAAAGAGCTTCTGAATGCATGCAATGAGTTCTAGCTCGATTACCTTAGCTTTCTGGCTCGCTCTGTGTGAGGACCTTCCTCAGCTATCTTCTCAGGAAAGCATAACTCTTGAAATGGCGGTAGCTCAAAAGGAAACTTTTACTGAGAGAAAGTGATTGCAGAGAAGTCAGGCGGAATCTGAAGTTCCCGTGGAAAGCATTAAGCTATTTTTCCCTCTTCAAATCCCGCCCCGATCCACCAGTTCACCAATAATATGCCACAAAGGTGCCAATAATATGCCGCAAAGGTGTTAGGAGGTCTCCAAGGATTTAGCTTGATAACAGTTCACTCTCAGGATGCCGCAACCTTGGTAACAGGGCTGGAACTGGCTGGGAGGAAGCCCACCCATCACACAGACCTGCCCACCCTCCCTAGATCCCACGCGGTATAGCAAAAGCGAAAGCATGCAAAGAATTTGGCTCCAGCAACCTGCCTCCCTCCTCTTCCTGAATGGCAGTGTCCCCATGGGGACCTGACACTCTGTGACTTATTATTTTTTTTAAAGGCAGCACACAACTTTGTACACATTCGATATGCAGTTCCTCTAATATATTCAACGGGGTTTATAATTTTCACTCATTGTTTTGCATTCTACTTTTGTTTTGCATTATATTGTATATATATATCGAGAGTCAAATGGGTGAACGGTTAAAGCACCAGGCCAGAAAACGTAGTTCTGAGTTGTAGTTCTGCATTGGATGCAGGGCCAGCTGGCTGACTTTGAGCCAGTCACTCTCTCTCAGCTCTGGGAAGCAAGCAATGGCAAATCACTTCTGAAATCTTAACAACCACCCCCTCTCCCCCCCCCCAAAAAAAAAAAGCAAACAAACCCACAAAACTTCAGGGATTTGTCCAGAGAGTTGGAATCAACACTGACTCAAGCACCCAAAAAAAATATGCATATAAAATTTGAGCCTAGAATTGTAATCCTATAAAATATACATTCTTATTTGAAAATTAATCTGGGAAGTGTGAGTATGGTCATGCAATCCATTAATTTCACTTTCATCCTTAGCTCTGCCACAGAATAGATTTTACCACCAGTCTTCTCTGGTTCAATGAAGTTCAATCTCTTATCTAAATTCTTGCTCACATTCATAAGCCTCTGCTAAGGGGAGGGGTCGGGATAAGTTATAAAAAATCATCAAAATCATAATATTTCAATGCAAACTCTGCCACCTACACACATGCAATGTCACAAAGGTTCATCCCTTCGGCATCATTGTGGTTAGGGAGAGAAATCTATGCCCGTACTTCAGCAAATGCTTCCATCTGTGATACCATTCTTCTCAAAGTAACATTTGACACTCATACCGAAGTTTCTTAGCAAAACACTCCATAAGGGTAATTAAGGCGAACCAAATGTCTACATCAAAAGTGCACATCTTTCAG
Organism: Oxyrhabdium leporinum; assembly: GCA_032468155.1. Classification (NCBI taxonomy): domain Eukaryota; kingdom Metazoa; phylum Chordata; class Lepidosauria; order Squamata; family Cyclocoridae; genus Oxyrhabdium; species Oxyrhabdium leporinum. The sequence continues at coordinate 50,130 of JANHFL010003637.1, read as the reverse complement.
CTCCTATTAGGAAACATTGAGGTACATTTGGAAACAAAATGCCTGAAAAAGTTAGAGTTGCTAATGAATGTTCTGCCTCCTATGCACTTAGCTCTTTAGAGATACTTTGCCCTTTGAAATGGAACAGTAAATGTTGCCCAACACTTACTCAAGTCAAAGTGCATAGGATTAAAGCCAGACAAATTATTTAGGTGAATAATGTAGAAAAAATGTCTTAAATTCCAAATCTCATCTGTAGCTGTGAACCTGCAATCATAATATGGTCCATAATCTAAAACTTGCTGCTCTTTTTCAACTTCCTACCCAACTAATCTCTCTTCTGCTTAGGCAGTCCAAATTTTCTCTGGATTGTATGCTACTTCCTGAAATGAAACATTAAAGTTTGATCCCATCCAAGTCGTTGTTTCCTATTTGCTTTGACTTATTACTATCTGGATTCATGAATGAAATCTTTTTGATTCATACTTCCACAGTCGGTAGGAAAATAACTTTTGTCGGGGTTTGGTATGGGAAATTGCAGTTGAGCTAACTGCAACATCTTATGCTATAAAGTCTTATCCTCTTTCAGCCTGTTCCTCAATTCACCTTCCCATTGTAATGCAAAGATAGGAAGAGAGACCTCTTTAAAACTATCTGCCCTCTTCAGACAAATACTGAGCATAACTGCTTTCCTCAATTAAAAAACGGGGATAATAACCTTCTTAATTTAAAGCCATCATGCTCTTATCACAGTTTTTGGTGATCCACAAAAGGCTTTGCAATGCACTTTGTATCCTGATTTTGTTGCCTTTCTGGGACTGCAAGAAAAGGAGTTGTCAAGAACCTTGCATCTCCAGAATGTCAGTAAATGTGACAAATTGGGCAAGCTTGTTTCAGTTTGTTTGGTCTTCTTTCATATATGCAATAGGATAAGGATAAGGCATACAAAACAGAATAACCCTTTCAGAATTGGAAGGGACCTTGGAGGTCTTCTAGTCCAACATCCTGCTTAGGCAGGAAACCCTACACCACTTCAGACAAACGATTGTCCAATCTCTTCTTAAAAACTTCCAGTGTTGGGAGCATTCACAACTTACTCTGGAGGCAGTTCGTTCCACTGATTAATTGTCCTAACTGTCAAGAAATTTCACCTTAGTTCTAAGGCCTTATTCCTACAGAATGGCCAGTCACCTTTCTTCTTGATTCTGATTCTTTTCTTTTCATAGCTTCCGATTTGATAGTGATAAAGAACAAGATTTTGAGATCTAGTCATTTCTGAGTACAGAAACTTCATATGCAGTCAGAACCCAAACATTCCATATAACCCTACAAAAAAGGGTAAAGGTTTCCCCTATCGAGTCATGTCCAACTCGGGGGGGGGGGCAGTGCTCATCTCCATTTCTTAGCTGAGGAAGCTAGCATTGTCCAAACATATTTCCGTGGCCATATAAGCCACACAACTACACATAGAAGCGCACAGAATGCTGTTACCTTCCCACCAAAGTGGTACCTATTAATCTACTTGCATTTGCATGCTTTCAATCTGCTAGATGGCAGATGCTGGAGCAAGTAATGGGAGTTCACTCCTTTGTGTGGAGCTCAGGTCTCTTTCTAGCTGACTAGCTCAGCTTCTTAACCGCTGAGACATTGCATCCCCATTTTTACAAAATAATATACAGTAGTATAATATATGTGAATCTGATTTGGATACATTCAGGGTGACACAAATAGCATTTACTTTTTATTTTAGTTCTGCCTCTTACTCTATTTTGTTACAGTCTTTTTATAACAAAGTACCATTTGCAGATCTTTTTCCTACTCCTACCCAGGTCCAAATATAGTGGACTCAGTTAAGGATGAGTATCTAGTAAGCTCTTATTTACTACATTCTTCCTGCTCTAAATCATTTCCAGCTTCTTGTTGACCTTGCTTTGCTGTACGAAATGACCTCTAAGAAAACATGATAGCACACATACATGCATCTGTCTGATTGTATAGTTCTCAGGTACTCACCCTGCTGACAGCACATTTGAATGCTCTTTATATATATATTTATAAGTTTTTCACACAATATTTTGTGAAATCTAATCAATATTTAATATGTGTTGTTCAGTTTGCTGTCCTATCCTATCATATGTTATTGGGCTCCTCTGATTTGGCACTTAGATAAGCCCTAGAAAAAACATGAGAAGCTTAATCTCATATTTTTCCTGCCAAATCTTCTGAGTGTCCCTCTCACTTCCAATGCATTTGTACAGCTGCTTAGTATCACTTGGATAAAGAAAGCTGATTCCTTGCCCAGCCCGTCCCCTTTTCTCCACTTATATAGCATAATGATCTTTGGCTATTATCAAAGATCATTACAATTCCATCATCTAAGAAAGAGTTAGAAGCCAGAACGAAGAACTACTCTAACTGTAGTCATCCAGAGAAACTGTTTAATCAGGCAATGTCCTTTGTTTTCTCCATTTGATTCCTGCTAAGTTCCTTCAGGTAAGAACACAAGACTCTAGTAGGTTAAATAGTTGTTTCATCTGACATTGCCATGTTCTGTTTAGTTTTGAACGTATCTGTTCCCCAGAAGAGGTCTTTCTCTCTCTTTCCCCCCTCATTGCCATTAAGACCATGGGAAGGCTGCATTGCAAAAAAAAAAAAAAAATCTCCATATATTTGGCACCATTTATACCTTGAAATGACACGAAATACAGCTAATACAGGGGATATAAATTTGGCAATTTTTTGTTGCTCTTCCGTTGCAGCAGCAGGTTCTAAAGAAAAGAGGGAAAATATACTTCCAATCATCACTGCTAACAGTCGGCTACAATAAAAAAAAATATGTGAAATTTTCTTCTACATTGAGTAATTCAATGCAATGTCATTGTGAGGACATAGAATCTCTAAAGAAGTATGTCTGTACTTGCCTAGGTTTACTGTAACTATCCAGCATCAGACATTTCAAATGCTGTAAGTAAGATGCCACTATTATAAACTCCCTTTGAGACAATTCACTGTTTTTATCTGTTTGGAGTTGCCATTAATATCAAGGCACGTTATCGGACCATTCAATAGTCAGAGGAAGCTACCACCCTCCCAGCCATTTTATACAATTATTCTTTTCAGTAGAGACTTGATCAGAAAGTTCAGTGATATTCTTCTTCCTATAATATTATTATTTTAATTATAATGACCACACAACTCAGTGGACTCATTGCAGTTAATAGGCAGCATGTCTGTCTCATTTGATTCATATAGAAAGTTACTTTAGCTGTTCTGACGCCTGTCTCTCTTGCTATACTATCTCCAGCAATGCATTTCTATAACTACCACACGTCCACCTGCCAGATGTCAACAGTGAATGCAAATAAAAATACCATCCATAAGAATAGCCACATTGATCAACTGTCCTGGTTCCTTGTAATAGATGCTCTTATTGTTTCATAAAAGCACATCATCATCCATCACTGGGTTTGATAGAGACCTGTATAGTTGTTCAGGAATCTCTTCTGCTTCTGCCTCATTGCATTAGTTTTAGCATAATTTGAGCCTGTGGCATTCAAACATCGCAACAATTCACACACTTGTTCTTGGCAATAATTAGTTCCTGCATTTTATCTACTATGATGTCCATCTGCTCCTTCTATTCTGAAATGAGTCAGCCAATGGATAATAGGCCTGTGTTAGCCAAGGAGCCAAGCTATTCTCCTAATCTACTATAGGTGTTTTATTGCCTTGAATCTCTTCTGGCAACTAAAACCAGGGATAATGAGTTGCTTGGCAAAGCAGCTTCAGAGGGGTACTTCACATGAAGCTTTGTTAAAGAGAAGCTCCCGTCTGGATTTTTGTAAAGATCTAATGGATAAGGTTAGATTTTTACAATGATACTGCTCTTGTTATTCCTATGCCTTGAAATAAGAAGAATGGTTACTAGCATGTCTACATATTTTTTAATAACTGAAAGCCTGATCCTACAGTACAAGAAATTTCTTGGTTTTACAGTACAAAAATTAGCTTAAAGAAAAGTGATAGTAAGAGCACATAAAACATTTTGCGGAAGACTTCACAAGTTGTCCATCCAATTTATTGTCCATTAATTAAAATGGTTGTGTCTTTTCTTAGTGTTCTGACTGGTTGTGTGCATGCAAAGAATTCCTGTCTCCAGATTCCATATTGGACTTTTTGGCATCAGTCTGTTGGCGGGTAATCAGTTATGAATTCTTCCTTAAGGGGTGGAAAAAAAAATCATTCATGAGCATTTTTAGAAGACGTTATTAATTTTGGACTTGCCAAATATATAGAAAAAAAACTGGATTGCTTTGATGTATTGAAACCTGTACATTTGTAACTGCATGGGGGAATTTCATACCTTTAGAAGTCACAAATGCATACTTTTGCAGGAAAGCCTACAACAACCATGCCAAAGTAGCACCCTGACAGACATAAAACTACCTACAGAAAAACTATACCTATACAGTGTGCATTTTTGGAAAAACTGTTATAAAACTACAGTATCCATGAAAAGGCATGTGAAAATGAATGCAAATACTTTTCTCTCTAATGCATATATTCATAATGAACCAAACAGACCATGTACAAGGTAAGCCTATTGATTGATTGATTGATTGATTCATTGATTGACTCATTCATTCATTCATTCATTCATTCATTCATTCATTCATTCATTCATTCATTCCTTGCATAAAAGGATGACAAGAGTTGCAGCATCATTCTGATGATTGTGGGCAGCTGTCTATGCCCAAAAGAAATGCCACAGAACTACGAGGTAGTTGAGAGAATTATAACGGTGATCATTATGAGTGGCTCCCTGATGCCACTGCTTGCTGATCGAATTAAAAATGTCCCTGAAGTGACATACTAAATTTCTATATGTATGACCAAGTCAAACTGGGATGACTATTCAGAACATGAAACTTGGAGAGAGATGCATGTAAAAGCTAACACAGACATGCATTAGGGAATTATTTCAGGGCACTGTGCTTTGCTGTGGTTTGCTTTCCATTTTAAAGTTTAGCAAATTGATCTGTCTTTGCAAATAAAATATTTCCCCTTTTCTACTGCTGGAGATTAGTAGACTTTTTCTTCTCTGATCAACTAGTTTCCAATCATTCCCTCCTTCCCCCTTCACAGGTATTATCATTCTTACAATGACTTTGGGTTCCCCTCTTTTGCTACATTCAATCTATCAGCATGAGACCCATTTATGCCATTCTAACCCATCATGCACATTAGGTTTGTCCTTCTCTCTCATTATGTCCCTTTCCCACCAAATGATTTACATTGCTTCCTGTTTTATTGCATTGGGAGAGAAGAATGGAACTAAAACCAGAACTTACATTACAAAGTGATAAAATTAATTTCCATGGAGAAAAACCATTTTGTACCATTCAAATGATAATCTTGGGAGATAATGGGTAAAATGACAGATTCTAACTGGCTAGACTGCTCTGTGTCAAGTTAAATGACTGAGTAAAGTTATTATACTGAGCAGAAATGCACCTATTAGTCTAATTCAGTCTATGTCAGTACTGGAGGTTTGCACATATTATTCCAACCCATTAATTTTTTTAACCATATTATTTTTTAAAAATCATTTTTTTTTCATTCAGAGCTTTGTCTAATATAAAGATTTTGCATGCATTTTTCTTCATCTTTCATAAATTTATTAATTTATTATATATCTTTCTGACATTCAAGGTCACTCATAGCAATTAAAAAATAAAACAATTATAAAAATAAAACAGGAATTAAAAGCAAGGAAAAAATGAAAGTGTCATAAAAAAGCAAACTATTGCTATATGGGTACAGTTCCCTGATTCAGTAATATCTGATTATATTAAGTTTCTTTCCCTACCATTAATACAGTGTTGGGCAATCCACAGCTGATCTGCAGATCCCTCATATCCATTTTGCTAGTCACTTGGAATGAGTTAAACCTAGTGATGAAGTGCCAAAAATCAGAAGTATAGTTTTCCTCCAATTTTCAATGGAGAGCAAAAAGAAGAAAACCCATTAAGCATTCAGGTAAAAACAAAACAAAACAAAACAAAACAAAACAACTCCCACAAAAGTACTGGTGACTCATCAAAAAGTTTAGCAAAATGGAAAGTGATGGCCAAATGAATTTCTGGGGTGCCATACAAGACAAGAGTTTGAGTGGTGCGGTGGCCTAGAGGTGGAGCTCTGGCCTTACAATCAGGAGGCGGATCCTAGGTAGAGGCCGATATTTCTCTCTCTGGGCACAATGAGACTATATCTGCTGAACAAAACTCCTCATTGGCAACAGGAAGAGCATCTAGCCAATAAAAACTCAGCTCCATTCAGTTGCCCAGACTCCACCCCACAAGGGATTATGGGGTTGTTAAAAGAAGATGATGATACAAGACAAGAGTTTACCCCACGTACCAGATCGATCAGACTCCTCAAAAAGGTTTCTTCTTCTGATCTAAAAAACTGGACAGCTGCATGGAAGAAGAGTCCTCCCTTGGATAATCAAATCTTTACAAAACAGAGTTTTAAAGTCAATACCACATGTAACCTGTGGCCAGTAGACACCTGGTATGCTATATCCATCAGATATCGAGGTCAGATTATTTTATTCAGTCCTCCACTTATGCAGAGATTTACAGCAGCCACCAGGAATGAACTGATCATGACAATGGAATTACCATTCTCTCCTACGCTTTCAGATCACAAGCAGCGCAGCATGGCAATTCTATCAAATGACTTGCTCCATACATGAGGCCAGACCCTTCAACTAGGACAGGTCTATGGACATGAAATTCTGAGTCACTTCTGACTGGGTGACCTCAGTGTGGGTATTAAAGTTCTCCAGAATTAAAAAGAAAAGAAAAGAAAAGAAAAGTCTAGAGTAGCCATTTGGCATATCAGAGATTATCCAGGGTAGCTCAAGAAGGGAATTTAGGTTCATTTTAATTTTATTACTTTAAGATATAACATTTTGACAAATTTCAAATGGCAGTTTTGCCTGCAGGGTCCTGGAGTTAAAATGAAGATGCTCTAAGATGGAGGACCTGCCTTGGCTGTTGATTTGACTATCTTGGACAGACTGAAAGGAGAGGAGGCCTGAAAGGAAGGGAGGCCAACCAGATTCAATGATTCCACATCTCCCACTTCTAGTTACGGTTTCAGTGTTGGTTCCCAAGTCATCTCCATTCCTCATTCTTCCCATCTTTTTACTCATTCCAAAGCATCAGCTGATAACACAACCAGCAGCTTTTGGCAACCCCTTCCCCATTGCTCCTAGCTCTCTCTAGGTTGCACATAAAGCCAGCATGGTCAAAGTTGGAAATGAAGAAAGCTGTAGTCAAAACACCAAGAGTGACACAAGTCATAGCAAAAACTCTTCTTATGGCTAACCAAGCAGTTTTTAAAACATGCTTAATGTATGTATTTGAGGAGAATCCATTTATTTTATTTTTTAAAGAGAGTAGAAAATGAGCTTCCAATATTTATCAGATCCATGTAAAAGTATGAATTATTTCACATATTTATGTGCACTTGGTTCTTCAATCAAAGCAAATTTACAATAGGCTTTTATTTAAAACAAACTTTTGGCACCAATTTGTTCTTTATCTCCGTAACATTGACACCACCTGGGGCTCCTTTATATTTCCAAAGTCTTATTTTAAAAAAAAAATGTGGCCTTTATATATTTTCATTTTAAAAATGACAGGATGTTTAGCTCACCTTTTAATAAGAAATTGTAAGGTTCCATAGATTCTTTGTAATCAATAACTTTTCTTTTTCACAAAGTGGACATGGTTAATTTATGAGGGAGTTGTCAAGGTAACACTGAATAAAAACTTAGAGTTGACTTCCTAAATAAAGAGAAGCAATTTATTATTTATATGGAAAAATAGCTATTGAAAGGAAAACAATCTTTATTAATTAAAGATGTTCCCATAATAACTCATAACTCATGGTGTACAATGACTAGGAAATATTTATATCATATTTTTCTTTGATTATAGAACTAAATAAGGCATTGAAATGGTCTGCATCAGAGTATGTGCCTAGATCCTAAAAAACAAATCTGATTGTCATCTGCAAAGCCTTTCAATTATCCAAGAGATGGATCCAAACTATTGACCAAATTTTCAATATAGCCATAAGGTGCATGGCTTAACACTCAAGGAAAATAGTATTTTAAATTTAAGAAAGGGTTTTTTTTTGTATGTTTTCCTCTGAGAAGAAAAGCAAGAAAAGTTGTTTTGGGGTATTTTTTTGTGTTTGTTTGTGTTTGTTTAGGAACAGAGCAAACTGTATTTTGAATCATTCCTTGAATTTAAGATTGTTTCTTGAATTTAAAAGAAACTCCCTGTAAAATTCATATTAAAATTAAACCTGACAATTAAATAAATGAACTGTCAGAATTTTATGATTTCATGTAGAATTTTTTTTTCCCTAACAGAATGGATCATACATGGCAAACATTTTAGGTGATTTTCCTGTAATGGTTTACAGTGGTCAGTCTGACAACCCAACTGGTTCACAAAATAATGTTTCTACAACAGATACTTTTAAATCTGCATCTGTATGAAGGGACGTATGCAGTGGGGTACCCTAAGACTCTGTTTTAGGCCCAGTACTCTTCAACATCCTCATCAATAATTTGGATAAGGGGATAGATGGGGAACTTATTAAATTTGCAGACAACACCAAGCTAGCAGGAATAGCCAACACTCCAGAAGATTGGCTTAAGATACAGAAGGATCTTGACAGACTTGAACATTGAACATCTAACAAAATAAAATTCAATGGTGAAAAAAGTAAGGTTCTACATTTAGATAAGAAAAACTAAATGCACAGGTGCACTATAGGTGGTACCTCGCTAAACAGTAGTAACTGTGAGAGGGATCTTGGAGTCCTAGTAGACAATCATTTAAATATTAGTGAACAGTGTGCTGTAGCTGCCCAAAAAGCCAACACAGTTCTACACTGCATTAACAGAGGGATAGAATCAAGATCACGTGAAGTGTTAATATCACTTTATAATGCCTTGGAACACGGCATCCAGTTTTGGTTGCCATGATGTAAAAAAGATGTTGAGGCTTTAGAAAGAGTGCAGAGAAGAGCAAGAAAGATTATTAGGGGACTGGAGGCTAAAACATATAAAGAATGGTTGCTGAAAGAAGGACTAGGGGTGACATGATAGCAGTGTTTCAAGAAAAAGGAGTCAAGCTATTCTCCAAAGCACCTGATGGCAGGACAAGAAGCAATGGATGGAAACTAATCAAGGAGAGAAACAACCTAGAATGGAGAAATTTCCTGACAGTTAGAACAATCAATCAGTGGAACAACCTGCCTCCAGAAGTTGTGAATGCTCCAACACTGGAAGTTTTTAAAAAGAGATTGGAGAAACCATGTGTCTGAAATGGTATAGTGTTTCCTGCCTGAACAGCTCCCTTCCAACTCTGCTATTCTATTCTATTCTATTCTATTCTATTCTATTCTATTCTATTCTATTCTATTCTATTCTATTCT